>PVIA01004001.1:0-150653 GCA_004024845.1 Tonatia bakeri
CATTCTGTTGGTCATCACCCTCCCATATCTTGTGGTTTATAGCCTTGCTAAGAAAATTTTTATTTAAGAAAGAAATTGTGTAAACTTTCAGGGGTGATAATGTTATGCAGCTGTTTGAAAAACAAAGACCAAATGTTACTTCTGACTAAATTACTATTGTATTTTCCAGCAAACAGGGCATGACGTTCATATCAAAGCAGCTTCATAATATTTGCTGGCTTTAGTAGACAAGGCATTCTTTGTTTGTTTGAAAACTCCAAATGAAAGGCGTCATTATTATTAAAGAATTATTTTCTGCCCTTGACCCCAAATTAAATTCACATTTTAGAAATTAAAACAAAAAGTTTCATGTGTTGATTGGACCTCCTTTAGTTCAACTGGAAAATCAGTAATTATATCCAGTTTTTTTAATAAACTGTGAAACAAAACCATGAGGAATTAGACAAAATAAAATAACAACGGCATTTATTTGAGGTTTTTTTTTTACCACCATCAGAAAAATACATTCAACGTGAATGAAGTTGGAATTTGAATACAAGTGCTAGAATTTTCACAGCATGATGTACACATAGGGTCAAGTAAGGCGACCAGTGAACAGGTAGATCTCAAAGAGAGGTTCCAGAAGGACCAGGGCACGTGTACTCTGCTTCTTCTCTACACTTGGCCATCAGAAAAGTCCTTCATTATCCCGAGGGGAAGATAATGTGAGAACGAAGGGGGCCAACGGTGTTATTTCAATGGAAATAAATTAATCAGAGAATAAGCCCCTCTCCTCACAAATATCAGTTTCCCATTTTTCAGAGAAGGAAACTGAGGCCCAGGCAGATTAAGTAACTTGCCAGTATCTTCCTGCTAGAAAACAAGGAAGCCAAGGAGAGGCAGGCAGGCCCCCGGACTTGAGGCCTGGAGCACCGGCTGGGCTGCCTCCCTGCACCCATAGACCCCAAGGACAGCCAGGGAGGTTTCCTCTGTTCTCTATTTTCTCTCCCTGGGTTAATTGTGCTTTTCCCTGTGTGAGGACTAGAAGGCCATCTGCATTTTTTACGTGGATGTAAACCAGAGGGCTGGCTTTCTTTGGTGTGTCTGACTGGAAACATAACAAGTCAGCTGGGACTTAAAATGCCCGAGGGTGTTTAATGGCAGGGTGGTTTCGCAGCTTCCGACAGAATGACTCGACAGAGTCACTCCGGGTCCCGAACTAGCATAGCACCCGTTGTTGAAAACTTGCTCCCATTTCATTCTGGCTTACTTTTTGACGTTTCAGAGAGAGACATTAATTGGTCTGTCTTGTGTTTTCAGTACAGCACGACGTGTGCCCCTCGTCTTTTAGAGCGCGGGCGCTCCCCAGCATGTTGTTTTGCCAGCACAGTGCCGACCTGTGGAACATTGGAATCACCGTCTTCATACAAGACGGCCCCTTCCTTACCGTGCGCCTCGTACTGATGACCTATTTCAATGTGATCAACCAGATGCTGGTGTTCTTCGCTGTGAAGAATTTCCTTGTGGTGGTGTTACACCTCTACCGCTTGGTTATCTTGGTCTTGGTTGTCCGTGCCTCCTTGCAAAGGCAGCCACAAGTCCTGCGAGGAGAGCGCAGTGGTCCTGCTGAAGCAGCTGACAGAGGGGTCTCAGCGGGGGACGGGGAGAGAGGCTCCAAGGAGGGCGTGGCTATGCCTTTGCGGGGCTCACCTGTCACCTCTGATGATTCTTACCCCACACCATAGTTATTTATTGACAGCAGCATGCAAGTGAATTATTTGACTTGCCAGTTTTTCTTACAAACAGAATCTCCTTCTTCCTTTTTAAAAAAAAAAACCTTGCCTATAATAATTTTAAAAGAACAACATAAAAAATGATCTTAAACCGGTCAAAATAATATCAATGGAGTCACTTGCAAATGGAGCTGGAGCTGCCATCCAGGAGGAACTGCCTTGCAGGTCTGATGCCTCCCACTTGGAAGGTTAAAACCACAAAACAAAACCACCTTTGGACGGGGCCTAAAGCAGCGTTGTATCCCCAAAAACTGTTTGCAAGGATAACAAGAAAGGAGATATTCTCACTACCGGACTTATGGCTACCTGACCCAAAATTGAAAACCTTGTTTAGCATTAGCATCAGTGTGTTATGTCACGCGACCTATAGAAATGCCTTCCTTCTGTTGGTGTAACTGCTCTTCCCTTTCTCATAAATACCCCTCGTTTTTGTCTCCTCATCAGAGCACTATTTCGGCTCCCCCTGAATCAGTGCTTTCCGAATAGCTATTTTTATTGATCTCAAATAAATGCCTTTCACTTTGAAAGGGTTTTTAGTTTTAGGTTATCAAAACAAAGCTGAGAATTTTTTTTAACTGAATGGAAATAACTTTGATTAGTGGCTACACTTCTGTGTGATGGTATCAGATGCTAGAGTTGTTCGACCACTAAGTGATTTGTTTGTCCTGAACGGTTTGAAAAGCTGTGGACCGGGTTACAATGACATGCCCTCAGGAGATTTCAGTGCAGACAAAGTGTCCCAGCTGTTACCTGAAAACAGAAGCTTTGAACTTTGGCTCCTTTGTCAGACTATCTCATCTGATCTTTTCTGCAATGTCCCTCTGACATTAAAAAAAAAAAAAGTACATTCTGTGAACGCAGAACAAATAAAGGATAATGTGTCTTTAAAATTACCTCAGTGCAGGCTAGAAACAGTGAAAATCTCTGCCTAGCTACCATAGCATGGAGAGCCCTCTTCATTGCTGCACAGACCTTCCCAGAAAATCATTTTTCTGGGCTGATGTGGTGTTCTGTCATGGCGCATATGCTCTTACAGAAATGTTATTGCTTTTGGCTTGGGCACTGCAAAATTCACAGCAAGCCATTTCAGTTAGGGATCTACTGGTTGTGAGGCAGGAAATACTGGCAATGCTAGCAAAGTCACAATTTCCACTCTGAGCATGATTTGCAGTATTTGTCAGTATTTTTCTTAACTGCACTTCACCGTTTTCTGTATAGCCAAGTTGAATTTTGGGAGTTGGTGCAAGGAAGTGCTGAATCAGTGAATAATGGGGTTTCAGGCCCTTTAAGTGTTACCATAGTTTCTGGTGTGCGCCAGCAGTCACTGCAGCCCCTCTGAGCAGCCACAACAGGACATGGCCTTAGGTCTCAGGAAAGGGACTGGTGATGGAGGCTTGCATCAGCCCTACCCAAGGCCCATGGCCTTCGATTAGTGATAGGGGTCAGAATACGTATGGTGCAGCATTATGGAAATCAGGACATTTGCCTCTCTTCTCTGCACTAAGAGTTAATTTTTCCGATATTGAGATAGTCACACTTTTCTTTTATATACTGTAGTATTTTCCAGATGGAGGTGATTCAGAACCTTTTCTTTCTTATTTTTGTTTTTAAACATTTAATGTGAAAACTTACCTGGCTATATCAGAGTAATTGCATGAGGCAAACAGTTCCAAAACTATTCTTGTGGGGCTCAAATCATAGTTACTTCTCTTATTATCCTCGGAAACTCAGAGAGACTTTGAGATAACACAGTATATAACCTTAGATTAGGTGCAACTTATTGGCAATTAACTGGGACAATTTTATCTGTAAATCTGTGTGACATGATATCTGTTCAAAACATTTGATAAAACGTTTCATAAGCAATCTCTGTTTTTATAGAGAAATCAGTAATTTCCAACTAATGTGTTCTTCAGTGCCTAATACCATGTTTCTATTTCTTTTCTTCCATGTGTTTCTCATTTTAACAATACGATTGTAAAGTTACACATGAAACTAATGGGGTGCATTTATAATTTTCCATAATAATTTTATGAAAGATCAGGAAATCGTATCTATATAAAGGAAGAAACTTGACAACTTTTAAGGGCATGTTATTTAAAATGCTTCACAACTGAAAGCAAAATAATAACTGCTATTTATAAAAATGCCTCGGCAGAGTCTGTTTTTATGTTGACTATTTTATGGTGAATGTTTTCCTCCACAACATGTATGTGCTACTTATTACTGCAGATTTGCTCATGGCATGCTTTTCATGTTTTAATTTTTTTTCCAGCAAAACAAACAGTGGGGCTCTAAAAATAGATCAGTATAAAGTAATACGGGCTGTTGCAAGGATATTTTTAAATGCTTTCAAATCTAAGACTTGGCACGGCTTTGTGAATGAGTTTCTAGTATTTAAGTGAACTATTTTGTAATTAACATTCCTCCGAAGGCCTAGGAAATATGAAGTTTAAAGCCTAGCTTCACTTAGAGCGCCAAATAGGCAGAGGGCACCCAGGACCATCGCAGCAACTGATGGCGACAAGAATAGAAACATGCTTTGGCAACATTTTCCAGGAAAATCTAGTAAGGGCATCATTTGTTAACCTAACTGCCCATGCTCCAACTCTTTTGAAATTACTGCTCTTATTGTAGAAAGAAAATCTATATTCATTTAGCTCATTTAAAAATAAAACTTAGGTGCAACTTGTATTCCTACCACCCCTCATGAAAAGCCAAAAATTTATTTAGTTATTTAATTTTTTTTAGTAGAATGCTAAACATGGCGATGTTTGAAAGCATCCAAGTGTTTGCTGTAAAGTGGCTAGAATACGCTGACATCCTGGGACTTGTGTCCCTTTAATTTGTAATGAGAGAGGTGACCCCGATCATCTGTGTGATGTGATGCAGGCCACACCTCTGAACCACTCTGTATAGTTCCCTGCCACCAAAGAAAGTGGCTTATTTGTTATCGCTGTTTTATTTTAATTGCTTGACTAAAGCTCAGTCAAATGTCCTCCCTCAAAACACAGTTCACTTGTAAGAAAACACAGTGTACATGTTTTTGTGATGCTGTGTAAAAACTCACTCGTAAACATTTTGTGGGTTTTCTTTACCCTTTCTAGATTGGTGTCAGAGAACATAACTTGACATTGCAAGATTAGTAAACTGTCTCTGTCTTTGATGATGTTGTTAATTCATATTTAAGCTGAAACAGATAACATACAAAAATAAAAATTTGCGTTGGCAATAACATTCTTTTGAATCTTCCCAAATGAAGATTGCTACACAAATGTATCAGTTGGCTCTGTTGCTGTTTCACCAACATGCAGCAGCACCTCAGGACTCGTAGTATCGGAAAGACAGGCTAAGAAATACCAGGATTCACCATTGTAATATTAATTGTTAACCTGATAGCAATTTTTCAAAGCCTTGGAAAGCGTGCATTGTAGGTGCGCATGGTTTAGGGTTTCCCAGGTTTCAGACCTGGACACTGATTAAATGCCATGTTTGGCATTTAATCTCCACGACTCTGAATCAACTCTCCTGTTAGAAGAAAGAATTGCAAGAGGCCAAGTCTCTGTCCATATTCACTCTACTCTAGTGCCAGGAAAGTGAAATACTGAAATATTACAGAGCCTTGGAGAGGTAAGTGAAAAAGCAAACAACTGAATTACAAGGAGAGATTGTGACTCTTTTTCCAATGTCAGACTTTGTGTTTTCACTTAATGGATATTCTGATCCACTCTCAGAAAGGTCTGATTTGGGATTAAACCACAGCTGGAGGATGTTTATAGCTCTGAGACTTCAAATGATGTTCCATATGACAGGAGTAACTCTAAACAACATTTGAATAACAACTGCTATGGCCTTATATATTATGAGTGTCCAGCCTCTATTTTATAAGAATATTTTCTCTGAATTATTCATATTTATAACATTTTGCTATGAATGACCTTTGTATTTTGTTTTATGTACATAAAGTAGGTTTGCCTACAGCTTTATCTCAATGTCTATTTTTTGCTTGAATTTCTTGTCTTTGTTCTCTACTGTAATTCATTTCATTTAGTTTTTAAGCTCTGGTTAAAAAAATGATCTATGTAGAGTATGACTAAAGTGGCATTTCAAACTAGTGAGGAAAGACTGACCAATTTTATAAATGATGTTGGGAAATTTTGTGAACCATCTGGAAAAAATAAAGTTAGATTTTTATCTCACGCAATATATAGAAATAAATTCCAGATGGATTAAAGATCTAAATGTAAAACTGAAAACTATAAAATATTAGAAGAAAATATAGAAGAATGTGTCTTTAGCATTTGCAGAATGGGAAAGATCTTTCAAAGCAATACATGAACCTCAGAAGTTTTGAAAGTGGAGATTGACAGCTTTTCCTATCTTAAGGTTTAAAATTTATGAGTCGCCAAAGGTATCATGAACACATTACTATTTTTTTCTTTCCTGGTATAGAAATTAGAAAGGAGGGGCCAACTTTATTTTTTTTTGTAGAAAATTGAGTGTTGAACAAACAAGGAAAGCATATAAAAATCAAAGAAACTATTAAAAATAAGCTAAAATCCTGAAAAAAATCAATGGCTTGTCTATATATAAACAAACATCACATAAAGTATATATCTGAACAATAGACTTACATAAAACATGAACTAGAACTTAATAATGAATAGGAATAATACTAGTAAAAGTACAAGATCCATGTGAAGGAAAATTTGAAATGATTTTGAGCACCATCAGTGAATAATTTAACAAATGAAAAGATATATTCTGTTGGAGAGTGGTAAGGAGACAATATTTTAAAATGTATCAATTTATCCTAAATTAACATATAAATTTAAAATAATCTTTTTAATAATATCAATAAGATTTTAATTTTTATTCACTACCTAAGCTGATTTTAAATACTTTATGATAAAACAAGCATGAAAGATTACCTGGGAAATACTAATAGGAGAAAAAAATTGAGAGAGAGAGCTTTCTGTACATTTAAATATATTATAGGACTATAAACCAAGAGAATTTGATTTTGTCAGGCAAAAAAATAGAACAGAATAAGGTCAAGAAATAGACTAAATTACATAAGGATTTTGATACATGATAAATCATGAGGGAGAGATAGAGTATTAAAAGGGGTTTAAGATCTTTAAAATATCAGGCTGGACCCTTACCTCATTCCTCATCTCCAAAACATTTCAGATGGGTCAAAGAATTAAATACAAAACTTAAAAAAATAGAAAACTTTGCTTTTATATTTGCAATGTTGAGAATATTTTCTAAGCAAAATACAAAAGAGATCATAGACATAGACAATTCATAAATTTCAAGTTGTAAAATTAAACTTATAACATCATAAAAATGCCGTAAGTGAATTCACAGATTAAACAAACTGGGTAGATATTTTTGCAACAAATGTAACAACACGTTAGTTTTCTTAATGAGAAAATTAGAAAAAACAATTGAAAAAATAAAAATAAAAAATACTCATTGGGATAATGAGCAAAATATGTAAGTATATGATTCACGGAAAAAGGAATAGTTATGGAAATGCAAATCAAACCACAATGAAATGCCATTTCTCAAATGCAAACTAAGCCACAAGATACCATTTTTGAATCATCAGATTGGCAAAGATACAAAAATATTTTAGAATGCTGTATTAGAGGGGATCAAGGGAAGCAGGCATTCTTATTCATTGCTAGTGAGGATGCAAATTGTTACAACTTCTTTGGAAGACAATTTGGCAATATGAGTCAGAATTAAAAATTCATTTATCATCTGAGCCAGCAACTCAACTTCTAAGAATGTATTCTACAGATAAATGTATGCAAAAATGTGTGTATAAGTCTGTTCAGAGCGGTATAGTATCCACCAATAGTAGTTGCTGTAGTAGCATTGATAGGGTCATTATTAAATTGTGGACTATTCATACTACATATTACCACGTAGCTTTTAATAAGAATGAAGTAGAGCCACAAGTGCTGATAAGGAACAATCACAGATTTTTTGTTTTGTTTTGTTTTTTGTTTTTAGGTAAAAGTAAGAGTACAAACCATGATGTTACTATGTCATTATTTTTATAAATATTATCCATTCCTTCACAGATGGTTATTAAGTGTATGAAATGTTGCTCAAGTTTCCAATGACCATGGACATTCCCACCTTTTCCTTTTTTATTTTACATTTATGCTTTTCATAGGTTAAAAGTTTTTTTAAGATTTTACTTATTTATTTTTAGAGAGAGGAGAAGGGAGGGAGAACTAGAGGGAGAGAAACATCCATGTGTGAGAGAGAAACATCAGTGGGTTACCTCTTGCACCCTCCCTGACCAGGGACCAAACCCACAACCCAGGTATGTTCCATGACTGGGAATCAAGCCAGCAGGCAATGTTTTGCTTTGCAGGATGGTGTCCAACAAACTGAGCCACACCAGTCAGAGCCATAGTTTAAAAGTGTTAAGTGTGTGTTCTTTTTATAATTTTAAAAACAATTATTAATAAAAAGAAACCTCACCAACTTACAGAGCCTAGTACATTGTACAGTTACTCTGATATCATTATCAAAAACACTTCAATCACTTTCACCAAAGAAAAACAGTTAGCCATTGTAACTAAGGATGATTTTCAGATGCTTTAGATAAATCAAAGGTTTAAACCATGTCAAATACTGCCTGCCCTATGAAACATCAGACCTAGGGAAATAAAATAATGACTAGATCTTTTTTTTTAAATTTAATCTGTATTGTATTTTTCCCATTACCATTTAGTCCACTTATACCCAGTCCCCCCAGCAATCACCACACTGTTGTCCATGTCCATGAATCTTTCTTTGTTTTTGTTTTTGTTCAGTCCCTCTGCCCCCTAACTTCCCTCTCCCCACTAGCTATTATCTGCTCTCCATCTATGAGTCTGTCTCTATTTTGCCTATTAGATCAATTTGTTCATTAGATTCCACCTGTAACTGAAATCATATGGTATTTGTCTTTCTCTGATTGGCTTATTTCACTTAACATAATGTCCTCCAGGTCCATTCATACTGTTGCAAATGGTAAAATTTTCTTCTTTTTAATGGCCAAGTAGAATTCCAACCTTTTTGCACTGTTGGTGGAAATGCAGACTGGTGCAGCCACTTTGGAAAGCAGTATGAAGATACCTCAAAAAATTGAAAGTGGATCTGCCTTTTGACCCAGTGATCCCACTTCTGGGAATATATCTGAAGGAACCCAAAACACTAATTTGAAAGAGCATAAGCACCAGCCCTATATTCATTGCAGCATTATTTACAATTGTCAAGATATGGAAGCAGCCCAAGTGTCCATCAGTAATGAGTGGATGAAACAACTATGGGAAATTTACACAATGGCTAGATCTTTAAGACCACAAAAAATCCAACTGACTAAAACACATTGGATGTTGATGGGTACCATGGAGATACTTTGGAATGACCACTCTGATGTTTTCACCCTCTCTGACACTTATGGAGCCACCAAAAAGCACCATAGAAGAATTTCACATTGAATTATTGTCAAGCTGATTTCCCCTGGAGAGATGAAGAAGGGAAGGAACCCCGAAAGAGAAAACTTCAGAAAGAAACTGTGCATCTGTTTCTAAGTTCATATTCATAGTGTGTCTAACTCATGTGTATGTAAGCTTTTTAGATTTTTGTTAAATATTTACTGACTTTACAATTGATTGTGATAAGTGATCAAATGGATCATATGCAAATCTGATAAAATTAATGAGGAAAACAAAAATTCCTAAACCAACCATATGTCAGATATCATATAGTTTTTATATTCAAACTAAAATTTTTGGGCAAGGAAAATTGGATCTACAAGACAAAATATGTTTTCTCTGTGGATGCTGTTGTTCAGCTTCTGCCAAGCACATAGCTGGAGAACTCAGATGGCGGTGGTTCTGGGATCTTGGGGGTTGTTTCTACTTTCTGGCAAAGAATGTTCTTCCCTATTACTCACAGGTTCCCATATGACCTGAGTGACAGCTAACAGCTGGGTTGAAAGCTATAATTGTTGCATCAGTTCTCTTGGTTTCAACAAACTCCTGTAACTAACAGTTTTTATTGGTATCTACTTTCAACCTTTCCTGGACTCCATGCCTGAATTTGCATCCTCTTTCCTGGATATTCTGCAAGCATCACACACACAGTATGCATAGAATACATATCTTGCCACACTCTGTGCTACATGTAATGCTTAGCAGCAACTCCAGCCACATGGGCACCTATGAGAAAACTGACCCTTGGCTCTTCTTTCTTATCCCTCCTACTTAAAGTAATCTGTAAGCACTTTCAGTTCTGTTGCTTATACTTCCTTTCAGTCTTAAAGCTACTCTCTCTGTTTCAGCTGTTCCTATCCTAATTTAGGGTCTCATCATTTCCTGCCTCAGTGACTGCCATCCTTTCCCAGCTGGTCATCCAACATCCTGGTTGATACTCTGTAATACAAGAGAAGACTCTCTTCCTCAAAAACAGAATTTACTTATAAAAAGTTGTATATTCATTCTTACATGTTTAAACTTCAGTCACCTTCAAAGTACTCTCCATTTGATACAATATACCTATCAAGACGTTTTCTCCACTGCTCAGAACAGTTTGGGAACTTGTCAATTTTGATGTCTTTTAGTGCTTCTGCCATTTTTTGTATTTTTGTTTGTTTGTTTCACCTCTTCCAGATGGGCAAAATGTTTCCCTTTGAGAACATTTTTCATCCAGAGAAACAAAATAAAGTTACTCAGGTGAGATTGAGTGAAATGAGAGGGTTGGGCATGGGCGTCATGCTGTTTTTGGTCAAAAACTGCTGAACCCTCAGTGTGGTGTGGGCAGGTGTGCTCATACATCACTCATCATAAAATGGGCAAACGTGCTGAAAGAGTCTTCAAAGAAAATTCACTGAAGCTGAGCACAGCCTCTCACAACAACACCAGCTGGCACACTGATACAGGTGGGTTCCTAGAACACTCATGTAGTGTGGGAAACCTGTACTATAAGGGGCCTGCCCACTAGATGATTCAGGTTTTGGGGGTTCCCCTTAGTATTATTTCAAATTGCATTCAGAAGTGCTCTGAAATACCTAATTGATCATATGTCTCTTTTATTTAAGACCCATTGGCAATGCCTCTGTGCCAACAAGATCAAACACAAAAAGTCCCAGGGAAATCACTGGGTGCCTTTCCCAAGCTGGCTCTCACCTGACTTTTCAACTTTGTTTCCCATCACAGCACATACACACACACACACAGCTGCCACCATAACAAACTACTCATGCTCCCCTAAACTGGTCATTGTGTATTCTTTATATTGCTATATGTTTGTGTACATTGCTACATCATTTTCCAGTGATGTCCTCCATTGCCACCACTCTGTTATTTATTCCTGTTTAGTCATCTCTCACTTCTCCTGGGCAGCCCATTTCCCCATCCAGAGCTGACAGTCAGGGGAGGAGGAGATTGTTCTGTACCCTATGGGAACTGCAGGAGAGTGAGCGTGGGCATCATCTGAAAGCAGAGACACTCTCTAGTTCTGGGCCCCTGATTTATAGGGCTTCTTTCAAGGAAGCAAACCTGATGAGGACACCAGGTAAGACAAGGAGGATGAAGAGCTATGGAATTTGTCACTTATCATGGTCTTGGACTAGGGTCTGCAGGATTAGCAACAGGTCAGTGGTCCCCTCTTCTTTTCCAGTCTGGCTGAACTAAGTAAGCAGTTTCTCCCATATTTAGTAACCTAAGGGCTTCTATTTATATTGCTTTAGTGATGCCTTCCCCTGCTCCTTACAAAGATTCTCCCTTCTAGCAATAGTTTCCTCTCAGCAGTCATCAACATCAACGAAAACTCCCACAAAAGCTTCAGAAGGCTTAGCTCCATGACCACACTTGCCTGCTTCCAGAACTCTTTACTGTGTGTTCATAGCACTTTGTACTTTTCTCTGTCCTGGTATTTATCATGATATATGTAACCATTTGTTTACATGCCTGTCTCCCCCAAGCCTGTGATCTGTCTGAGGGCACAAGCTGTATCTTAAAATAACCACACAGCTCCAGACAGGTTGAAATTTTGTCTGTTCCCAGCATTCACCAAGCTTCTTCCTGGGCCAGGCCCTAGCTCCACCTCCTTTTTTCTGACAGCTATATTCTTTTTCTTGTTGGGATTCCAGTTTAAATGCAAGATCTTTAGAGAGGTTGCCTCTGTCCCCTCTCCCAATAATCTCCATCACATTGATTTTTATTGTATTCCTACCATTTATCACCAGTCAACATTATCATTACTTTATAAGTTTATTTATTTACGGTCTATCCAACCTATAATGTAGAGGTCAATGGCATCTGTCTTGTTCATCTCTGTGTCCCCAGTGGCTAGCTACTGAAAAACTACTGTTCAGCACATTATATTTTCTGTGCATATTTATATTTATAATTCTTTTACAAAACTAAATTCATACCATGCATATTCTGTTTTATTCATTTATTATCATTTCTTAAGCTTTTCCTAATGTTAACTGGTCTTGAGAACATAATGCTACCTACTCCTGAGAGTGAAGGTAGGAAAAGACCTAACCATCAAACACCCGAGGCTTTCCCAGCCATCATTCCATTGCCAGTCTGCCTTTGGTGCTGCAAAACCGTTTTCTTTCTGGCTCCTCCACTTGCCTGGTGAAAGGTTCCTTCTATATCTATGGGTCTGTTTCCTTCCTTCACTCCATAATTGTACAGGTTTTATTTTGTCCATTTGGACTAATCTCTCCTTTTGCAATTCCCCTCCCATCAATGGCCCCATACCAGCTTTCCCCCAAACGCCCTTCCCACATTTCCAAGCAGGTGCTCTTCTGGCACCTCCAGTCCAACATGTCCACAATCGGTCTCGAAATATGTCCTCTCCCAATTCAGTGCCTTTTCTTGAACCCTCAATTTCTGTTCTGTTCATAGAGCCACCATCCTTTCAGTCATTTTGGCTCAAGCATTTTGATTGACTCTCCTCGTTCACACATTTGCTGAATCTTATTTCTCGTCTTGCATAATGAATATAATTTTGTTGCTTTTCTTTGATCTTATGTCACATGTGTTCAGTGTAAGATTTCAAACATACAGGACAGTAAAAGGAAGAGAGTAACAATCACATGAATGTCCATCTCACTACAATGTTCATTATGAATACTTTGGGGGTCATTCTTTGATGAATCTTTTATTTCATATAGAAAAATAGGTAGATGATAGATAAATGGATAGTAGATAGGTACAGTACACATAAATGGAATAATGTACTAAATAAATATTTAAGAATAAAAACAGCACAAGAGTTAAAAAAATTGTGGCTTACTTTAAATTTGTTTGATGAGTAAATTCAGCTCCTAAACTTGTCAGTGTTGCCTCTGTGAAGGCATGCATAACTTCTTGTGGAGAGAGGAAAAGTGTCTACATTTCAGGTCTTTTGTGAACTTGAAATTTGTACAAAATGGTGATATGATAAGCTCTGGAATTGGGACCTTGTTTTATTCATTCTTCTGTGTCCCACAGAGACTCTCATGGAACAAGTGGAACAATTTTTGGTCCTATGAATGATCAGTGGCATCAACAAATGTCCTTTATCAACCTCTATATACAAGCCAGTGCTAGATGTGTGAGGTATACACAGACGAATAACACATTGCCCCTGCTTTTGAGGAAATTTATATCCATGGTTTTAAAAAAATGCTACCATAACCTCCATGTACTTTGGTCCCTACCACCTCTCTTCATGCCAGTGAAGGGCTTGCTTTGGTTCTCTGTGGGTTTTGTGTAGAACCTGATATCCCCAGCCTTGCTCCCAATGTGAACTTTGAAACTTGAGAAGGATGCAAACAAGAAAGGAGATCTGAGAAGGCTGATTTGAAAGGAATGAAAGTTGTTTGTTTTTTGAAACACGTTTTGTAGGTTGATGGCTCTTGATCACTGTGGGCTGGCCACTGTAAGATCCCTCGAACACTGCAAGAGCTCATCTTGCACTTGTAATGATTTTGGCTGTATACTCTGCTGTCTTCTGTTCAAAGGATGCAGCTATTCTGGAGAGGCTTCTGCCTGAACCCAGCCATTCTTCTGTGCTTAACATGGTGGGACACTATTCATGTGAAAGCACCATGGATAGTTTAAAAGCATCGAAAGGACCTTCAGAATAACGTAACCTGTATTCCTAGCAGATGTCCAGGGTAGACGAGGCTGGGTTGTCACATGTGAGGGAGCATTGAGCTTTATTTTTACAGACTCACTGGGCTGAAGGGAAGAATACTGGGGACCATCACATTCTAGAAATCTCAATTATAGCAAAACCATCTTAGAAGAAAGATATATTTTGTCTGTACTTGAAGATTACAATCTCTTTCATTAAGTCTCCGCAAGTACTTTCCAAAAAGTTTAAAATTTTACTTAAGCCATACATGGCATAAAAGCCTTAGGAAAAAATGCTAGTTTGGGGAACATGCCAGTCATGTTTTGAGAGCAGATGTCCACCATGTCTCTCTTTGGGGAGGCAGCCCATTAAACTGCATGCTGCTGAATCAGTCGTGACAAAAAATTCATCTAGCCCAGTTTATTCTGGCTTGAGAGTCAGCAGCATGAGTGGCGATGGCTGGTATTTCTGGATCTGCCATTGCTTCTACTTTAGAGACTGTTGAGTCAGACCTGACTGAACTCACAGACATCTCTGCTTCTGCTGCACATACATGCCTCTTCGCAGACTAAGCGCCGGTGATCTATAGCATCCTGGTAATTTGTGTTTTAAAATTAAATTGCACACCTACCTGCACAGATGTAAAATCAGCACCAAGCAAAATAAGCTTACCCTCAAATCTTTGTGTTCTGTGTTCTTCCGCAGAAGACTAAACATCCAGGCACTGATCCATTTATTATACAGAATGTGGCATCTCTGGGGATGACAGCCACATTCATCAAAGCTCCAGTCCCTCGAAAGGGATAATGTTCAGGAAATATTTGAGCAGCTATCACAGAATTCATCCTTGCCTTGTGGCTTTTCTAAAACTTAATAAAAGTCCTCTTTTCAGTCAAAATCTTTCAAAGAATATAGACCTCATTTCTTCAACTTCTTGGAGAAGCCAAAGCAAACAATTATAATTTCTATTTTTTAACTTTGTGTGCCTCAAAAATGCTCTTTCACTTAGTATCATGCTGTTGACTTCCTTTCAAATGTTGCCCACACGGGGTTTTACTCAAGATAGATTCTGCTCTTTATTGGTACTTTGAGTCACATACCTTTGGTGCATCTAAGCTTGAAGGGGTGTTAGATCTTACCTCTCTGAAAGCCGAGGATTAAAGGCTGGGAGAAGAGAAAGGACAGGTTGTCCTAGTTGTACTCCAGTGAGTGGCAAATTCAAGGCCAAATGGCCTGCTATAAGGACAAAATACAAACAAAACATAAAATAAAACACAGGAAAATGTTTAGTTTTCTGCTAATGACATGTAATATCTATAATAATACCCTTAGAATAATTTGATCTGCCCAACATTTTAGAGTTTCTATGATTTCACATCAGTTGTTTGTTTCCACCCTCAAAACCACTCTGAAGGTAAGGTTTATTTCTTCTTAGTTCAATGAGAAAATCAATCCTCAGAGGGGCCAAAAGATTGGTAAAGGTCATGTCTTTGGGCCTGAGCAGAGGTTCAAGTCCAAAGGTTAAGATTCCCGAGCAGGAATGAATTACGGAGTAACTCTGTTCCATCAGTTTGTAGTCACTGCTGCCTACAAACCAACTTAAAAATCTGAATAGATCTGCCTTGTCCATTGGTCTGAAATTTTCCAAACTTACCTTTGACTGGCAAAATGGTTCTGCTGTACCTGAAAGGGGGTCCAAAGCCACTTACATAAAATGACAACAATGTCACCAGCATAATCCAGATGGAATTAAATTACCACTCCATTTTGTTGGGCTTGAACTGCTTTGCTCCCAGCAGCTTCCATCTTTAGGAATATTAGAGTCAGCTGCATGCCTCTTCCCAGCGAGAGATGTGCATCGTGCACATTTGTTCAAAGAGAACTGTTGCTGTTGCTTCTGTGGTACTGAGATTCCTTATGTCAGAGTGTTTTTCTTTTGATTTCTCTTCTTTTCTATATTTAATGGAGCTGGGAAAAATAACTCATTTTTTGTCCTTCCCACATTGAAACCCATACCACATTTTCTAAGACAATTAAGATAATAAAAGAAAGTCACAGCGACAGGGAGTACGTGGGGCCTCTTACAGAAGACATTTGCGTTTCCCTGACACAGACATGGCCCCACCCTCCCCTCCCCAGCTCTTCCTCTTTCATAGAAGCCCTTGAGGTGACCTGGGATGAGAGTCAGCAGCACGTAAAAGGGAAACTGAAACAGTAAGTCTTCCTTTCCCTTCTTTCTCTGACTTCTTCATTTGCATAAATTAAAATCTATTGTAAACTGGCTTCTTTATTTGGCATGAAAATAAGTTCTTCAAGTTGCTCATTAAATGCCCAGTCACCGCATCCTGTCTTCTGCTTCCTTAACTTTTTGTCCCTCAACTTCCCATGGATAGCTCTTGTCAGACTGATAGAATTTTTTTTCTGTAAAACCTGAATTGGTAACCTTGGAAAGTCTGAATCACATCCAAAAGGAATTCATTACTGAGTGGGGTGACTTTGACTTTCATGAAAATGAATGCTCTGAAACCATTGGCTTTGGAAAATAATTCATTACATTTTTTTTTTGGTGGTGGTGGTGGGGTGGATAAAGTGCCTTTCATAAAAGCACCTCTTATATGAGTATCCTGCATGACCTATCTCTTATGAAAGAAAATGTTAGGACAGTCAGCTATTTGGAAACATTGTACGTGCAAGCTTTCATGCTGACTTTCAGTAAGAACAAGATGAATCATGAATACTTAAATTTTTTTCCCCATGGTTCTGCTTAAATCCTAGCTTAATTGTTTCAAGAGTATACACCTGGGAGACAGGGTATGCAATGTGAGTTTGAGAGTTGGAGCTTCCAAGAATTGTCCAGTTCAGTGGCTGGCAGGAATACAGCTCCACAGAATTTTCAGTTCAGGGTCTCCTCTCATTGTTTGGGCAAATACTTTCATGTCTCCCATTCTCTCAAAGCAAAAAATATTCACCACTACCCTCAGTATGTTGAAGGTTAATGGAAGTTATAAAATTGTCCTTAATTTTGAAAAATTACACAGAAAAAGAAAAATATATAAGACTCAGGTATCTAATACCCAGATCAAAAAATTATAATATTTTATCCCATTTGCTTTGGGTAATTTTATATTAAATACATGAATAAAACAGAGATTAAATGAGAATCTTCCTTGCATGCCTACTCAATTGTATTCCTCTTTTTTCCTTCCCAAAGGCACACACTGTCATAAATTTGTGATGTATTCTTCCAGTTTTTATATATTACTACTTATCTTTAAACATTATGTCATAGTTGAGGCAAAAAAAATTCTAATTGCCCACGTAATTGTTGCTATTCCCTTTTTGCATTCTATCTGAAGTCTGGTCTTAATCCAGGCAGCAATGGCCCCGGAAGTCCATTCATTCCCCCTCTCAGGTTCCATTGCAGCTAAAGAGTGCAGGGGTAGGTAGAAAGCATGTGATCTAATTTTAGTCAAGGAGGTATAAACAGAATTTTAAAAGGCGGGGCTGCTAGGAAAACCATTGTTTTCTTGGCAAGAGGGGTTATATTCAGATTAATCTTTTATGGTCCCTGTCTTTGGATCTGAAGCACGGATAGGCACAGATGTAATGTGTGATGCCAAAGCTATTGTCTTGCAATCCTGAGGACTGAAGAGAAGATTGAATGAGCCATGAGCCTTGAGGAAGGGTCCCTGGTTTGCAGGTTTGAGCCCACCTGAAAGTAATTTTTCAGGTCTCCTAGCAAATGTAGACAAATTGACATATTTACGTATGTTATGTACCCCGTTCCTTTTCTGGACCATCAGACCTGGTCATTTGTGTGACTGTCCACCCCTTCCCTTTGTAGGACCTGAGAGATGGCATCTTGGAGATGCCTTCACTTGGATCACCTTCTGTTGAACTTAAGGCAAAATTAAAAAGCCCTATTTGGTTAAGCCAGTGTTGTTACATTTCTTTAAATGCAGCCAGACACAATCCTATCTGGTAATATATTATTTTGCTTTTAAGATTTTTATAGAAATGGTGTTACCCTAACAAGTTGTTCTATAATTTGCTTTTTTCGCTCAATATTATGTTTGACTTCAATCCACTTGGATAGCCCTAGCTCACTTACTTTTAAATTTATTTTTACAAGCATTTCTCATTTTTTATTTTAATTTTATTTTAAATTATAGTTAACATTCAATATTATATTAGTTTTAGATGTACAACATAGTGATTAGTCACTTCCACAACTTAGAAAGTGATCATCTCTAAGTCTAGTACCCACCTGACACCATTCATAGTTATTACAATATCACTGACTATATTCCTTATGCTGTATTTTACATCCCCATGACCATCCTTTTCTTTTTAATGGTTATTTAGATTGTGTGTTACATTTCACCATTGTCAGAAGGTATTGTTCTGCATAGCCCATCAGACTCACCAACACAAGTGTTTATCTGGAATAGATGTAGGTGTGACCTCTGCTGGATCTTTCTGAGACTCTTAATTTGGGCCTAAATGGCTTTTTTTAATGGAATTTTTTATAAATTTAGAGGTAGGTGGTTAAGGCAGTCCATGCTTCCTTATTTTCTTTCCATATTTGTTAGGCTTCTGACAAAAATGGAAACTATGATCTGAAAAAAAAAGCCAGAAACATCAATAATTGAGCAAGAAAGGTTTTGATTTCCACCAGCTCTATGAGAGTCCCCTCTGCTATTCTCCTTTTGGCATAAAACTCAATGCCAGGATTTTCACCTGTGGCTCTACAGACATCTGAGGCTCAGTCGTTTTGGTTGTGGGACTGTCCTATGGAACAGCCTCTCTGGCCATTACCCACTCGCCTCTACCCAGGTACCATTAACACTCCTCCCAGGTTTGACAGCCAAAAATGACTCTAGATATTGCCAAAGGTCCCTGGGTTGTGGGTGGTAGGGAAAAAAACAACCCCTGGTTGAGAACTATTGCTCTATAGTAGCTAACCTTGGAGTATTTAGGGCCAACATAAATAAAGAAGCCAATGAAGGTAATGGTGGACCATATGATCTTTAAAATGGCCATTTTAAGCCCATTTAAGAAGGTTACTGTGGTACTTGGTTAGAGTATAAACCTAATCTCAAACTCTTAGGTTGAAAAATTAATTTAGACTATTTTTAACATCTTTGCAAAATAAAAATATAAGAAATAATAATAATCACTCTTATTCTGTGTTAGAAATTTTCCTAGATATGATACATATGCCTACTTGTTTAATCGTCCCAACCTATTTGTGATATAGGTACTATTCTATACCCATTTTATAGGTGAGAAAACTGAGACACAAGAAGGTTAAGACTTGCTCTTCATATAGATTCTCTTTAATCTCACAACAAGCCTTCAAGGTATATGCAATTACCATCATTTTATAGATAAATAAATTGAAACTGATATTAAGAAACCTAGCAAAAGTCCTGTAGTATTAAACCGTGAGGTGATTTTAATGTGTATTAATATGGTTATACCCACAAACATGACAAAAATTAGAACTGATATCTACTATGAAAGCTACTTAGCATTAAAGATATGGGTCTCTTAAGAGGAATATAGTAATTTTTTTATAAATACAGGAAATTAAATTTATAATTAGTCATAGAATATTATATTCAGGTCTCAGTTAAAATTTTTCAACTTTCTTACTTTTTTTCTGTCTTCCTTAACCCCTACATTCTTTCCAGTAAGGATTTAGGTAAGGCCACTAACTAGATGTACAAAGCCAACTAGACATAATTAAATGTGGTATAGGAATATGATGTGGATCCAGAAATGATGACAAAAAAAAAAAAAAAACAGAAGAAGGACTTATCTATGATAATGGAAAGGCTCCAAATGATAATTTTTTGTCTCATAACCAGTATGAAAAGGAAAACCTGGTCAGTTATACAGTTCCCAGCGCCCACTGAAAAAAAGAAAAAGAAAAAGAAAAAGAAAGAAAACTTCATTACTCAGAAGTACTACTCTTCTTGATACTAAGATCAGAGAGGAATTTCTTGCATTGTGCCTGACAAAGTTATGCTGTAACATAGTGTATTGAACAGTGTCCTCAACAGCTTTTAAACAATAAATCTAGTGATGACAAGATGGGTGAATTATATGCCCAGTTCAGGGAAAGCATGATTATCAATTGCAAATCATCTTTTTTACACTATTTGTAATTTTATTCTCTCACAAATATTCTAAAGTCATAAAAATATCAAATTAAACAAGAATTTCACACATTCCCCTGAATTTGTGGGAATTATTTGTGATTCGTTGCAATCTCTGTCACTCTCCATTTGGCACTGCCTTTATAAGCATTTAGACAGAGTTAATTATTTTTTGACATATGTTCTTTTTTAGGGTTTTGAAAATTTCTGATTGTGTCTGTTCTCCTGAAACTACTGCATTGAGTCATTGTAGGGTCACTGTGGTTCGTGCTACTAAATAGAGATTTACGTAATTTTATTTCCCCAGCCTGCTCAGTTGCTTACGTTCTGTAAGGCTCAGGGCACTTTATAAATTAATAATTTTTAAAAAGCCTACAATAATAGTTGTAAAACCAGCC
This sequence comes from Tonatia bakeri, assembly GCA_004024845.1. NCBI lineage: Eukaryota > Metazoa > Chordata > Mammalia > Chiroptera > Phyllostomidae > Tonatia > Tonatia bakeri. The sequence goes on from PVIA01004001.1 coordinate 20,485, forward strand.
AAACCCACAGTGGGCAGATTTCACTTTCTGTTCCAAATTGCTAGCATAGGTCTATTAGCAACCAGAACAATGGTAAGGATTATAATGGTTTTTCTTGCATTACATTTTTAAAAGAAGATTCAGAAGGGTAGGTCGAGGTGCAAATAGCTCAGACTTCTAGTTCTTATTATAATTCAGAAAATAGTGATATTTATTATTATTATTATTAACACTATTGTTATCATTACAAATAGTGAAAGCAGGGATGCATTAATAAAGGCTGCCCCAGGGGCAGCCTGAAGCTATATTCCAGCAAGTTCCTGTGCTTCAGTATTATGAGAATTTTTATCCATCATCAATAAAATATGAGCAGAGCAGTTATTATGGCAGTTGCTACAGTGAAGACTGTTTCTGCTATTACATCTCTTAGTAAAAGGGTGATACACTCTCCATTATACGATGTCAACTCATCCACCTTTCTGACATTAAAATATAATGTACAATCTTTACATGGATTCTTCATCAGTGAAGTCGCATTTCCATGAACTTAGGGCAAGGACACAATGGGGCTTAATTAACTGTGGGCAAAAAGTAAAGTAAATTACATTTTTTTTTTATAAACCAATAGCAGCACTGAGCTGCCTCCATTTCTTTCTCACAGAGAAATGAAGTTGAAGTAAATTTGATAAAATAAACATTTTACAGAGCAGGGTTATGGTCACCAGTGGTGGACTTACGCCGGACCGATGTCCTTGACACCGCACTGGGCACACTCTGGGACCATGAAAGAAACACACACTTCTCTTTCCCAGGTTCTCTGGTACGCAGCTCTGAACAAGCAGGCTGAGCAAACCGGCTGCCGCTGCCGTCCTCCTGGAAACACAGTGACTGGCGTTGGGTTCTCAGAATATTCAAGTCCTCAACCTTATATGCTGATTTTTTCTTTCCCTACATGTTTTTTTTTCTTTAAAAAGTTCAAAATAAAAACAAAGAAAATTACTTTTGTTTATAGTCATTAAAGGAATATAGAAGCTTAATGGATAACTCACTAAAGAGTATGTGTGCAGAAGTTCAAAAAGCCCAATATTTGGAAAGGAAGACCCCAGTTCAAGTCCAGTCTCTGCCCCTACTTCGATGTATTACTTTATGAAAATGTCTTTCTTACTTTTTAATAGATAGTTTTAAGGGTTTTGGATCAGTTCAAAATGATTCCCACGTCTTTGGGAACCATGCCTGTCTTATCTGCATACTTCTTACTCATAGCAAATTGGATCTTACCCATCAGATTTTCTCTCCCAGCAGGGTTGATAAAAGGCAAACTGTGGAAAGCTTCATTCTGCCACATGGGCAAAGGAGCAGAAAAGACTAATCTGCAAGGATAAAATAATGTGGCAGAGAGGAAGAGAAGAGCAAATACAGGGAAGGGAGACTCAGTGCATTCTTGAGCCGTCATCCTAGGGAAGGGGTGAGAGTCACCTTGCAGGGTTCCCATCCTACCAGGGATCTGAGTCCTGCCTGAGATGTGACTGTACATCTACACTCTGGTTTGTAAGACACGCTATGTGATGATGCCAGAGTTCTTTCTATTGTTTTTCTAGGTTCTGCGGGTCTTTGTTACCTGCAATCACAAGAGTCCTAAGACACTCTGATGTCTTCGTTTTTTGTTTTGTATCACAGAACTCAGAATTCCTGAACCATTGTCGTCATGGGCTCATTGCAAGGGAAAACTGAGTTGACAGACCATGGCATTCTTTGTTGTTAATCATTGACAAACTCATTCATTTAGTCAAGAAATATTTAAAGAGCATCTTTTCTATGCCTGATACTGCCCTAGATGTGAGCACAGGGCACTGAGGGAAAGTAAAAGTTCTGGGGAGTGAAATGGAATTAAAAATGTAAAAAGCAAGTAAACATATTGTGTGGCTTATCAAAAGGAAGTAAAAATGCAATGAGGACGGGGGTGATGGAAGTGAAGGGGGTGTTATTTTAGGTAGATTGTTTAGAGAAAGCCTCAGTAATGCAGTAACAGCTAAGACATGAAGGAAATTAGGGAATGAGATAGGCAACACCTGGAAAACAGCATTCTAGCAGGGAGAAAGGAAATGCAGAGGCTCTGAGGAAGAAGTGGATGTGTTATGTTTGAGGAACCAGAAAGAAGACCAGAGTGACACAGTAGAAAATGAGAATCTGTTATGGCTGCTACACTCTGGTAAGGATTTTTAATTCTACTCTGGCTGGGATGGGAAGCTGTGGGAGGCTTTTGAGCAGACATGACATGATTTGACTTCCATTGTAAAAAAAAAATAATTGGGATGCTGTGGTAAGATTAGACATTAGAGAGGAAAGGTGAAGCAAGCGAACCTATTCCCAAGCCAGGTGAGAGATACTAGTGGTTGGATAAAAATGGTGGCTATAGAGGGGTAGGGAAGTGCCAGATTCTCATTTCCTTTGAAGGCAGAAGCCATAGAGTTCCTGATGGCTTAGAGACAAATTTGAGAGAAGACAGTAGTAAAGAAAGAGTAAAGATTTTTGACCAAATAGAAAGATGGAGTTGTCATTTATCAGATGGGGGAAGATTACTGGATCACAAGTTATTTAAATGGGGAAAGAAAAGAGTTTCATTTTGAATATGGTAAATTTCAAACAACTATTAGACATCCATGTAGAAACATATAGAATTGGGATAATTGAGTTTGGAGGATGGGAGAGAGCTCTAGACTGGAGATCTGGTTTGTGTTCCTGCCTCCTTCCCCACAACCCCCTTTCACCACCAAAGGAGCACCCCACATGGGCCTGCTAGAAGATTAATAGTTTCAGTCAGTGGGATTAAGAATTAAGGAGATTACAGATGGCACGATAATTTAAGATCAAAGTGTTTAGAAGGGAAGCAAGAGAATTATTTAAAGTCCCAATTGACTTTTTAGGCTTTCTGTAAATAATTTGCTTCAACATATCTTTTATCTTTGAACAAAATACTATCAGCAGCAAAACATCATACACATAAATATGTTTATTGGGAACACTTGGGACTTCTGAGTCAGAAAACAAATATAGAGATCATATCTGATAATAATTAACAAATTATTCTTGATGCATGAGTTACTGGATGAGCATAACAGTCATTGAACATTTATCAAGCACAGATTTTGTGCTGCTGAGTACAGCCTAACAGGGCTAAGACTAAACAAACTCAATCCCTGCCTTCAAGGGGCTTACAGCACAGAGACTGAAATTTGGCATATTCACAAGGTCAACTCACAATATATTGTAAATTTGCAAAATCTTTGTTCCTATTACACCATCATATTCAGAATGTAAGGTATAGCATACCCATTTTCCAAACCAATCTGTAAAACAGACAGCTTATGTAGCTGGACATACCCTGAATATATATGAAAACAAAAACAACCTATATTTGAGGTATGGAATATAGTTGAGAACCATAAGGCAATGTAGTTTGGTATAAAGATCACCAAAACAGAGCCAACTTCTGATCTTATTTAGCATGTCATTTACCAACTATGTCATAAATGACAAATACTATCATTTATATGGAAACCCTTCAATGCCTCATTGATGCAAGATGGCAATTATCCTGCACCAAAGACTTTAGAAATTTATATCTCCAATTCTTAAAATCTTCTTTATTGCTATACATAGCTTAGTTTCTTTAATCTTTATTTTAGTCAAGTTTTCCTACCCAACTCCAAAATATCTTAATGTTATCACACATGATACTATCAGGCATCACACTCATGACCACAGTAAATATTAATTGGACACCTACTGTGCTCCACAATGGTGACAGAAAGAATAAGATGCAGCCCTTTTGTTTCAAGCAGGGAGGAGAAACTACATAAGCATAATACATTACAGAAATTGCAAATATGGGTATTGGCATGAAATACTTTGAGAGTCCAGAAAAGGCACTTTTCAACCCAAGGGGGTTGGTGAAGTCTCATTTAGGGAGCCTAAGAGGACAAGTGGGAATTCATCAATCTACGAGACTAGAAGGCCCTGGTAGGAAGAAAGAGCATTCCTATCAGATGGAACGACTGCCTGAGATTAAGTGCTGTTAGAATATAAATTTCAAGACAGGGGGTCCTGAAAGTTGGAACTGGAAGGATAAGTTATTGTCGTATCACAGTGGGGGGTCTGAGGTCTAAACTTAATTTTTCCTTAAGCCAACTCAAATCCTCCTTTATTGGGGAGGGAGGGGAGTTGGAGGAGTGAGCAAGGATATTAAAGAACTAAGAACTAAATAAATGGCTTTATACAACTATAGAAGCTTCTTCTTTTATGGTTTTCTGATGCCTGGGGAGAAATTGTGCAAAAAGTAGGAAATGGAATATTATGAAAGCTAATCACTTTGGATATTGCTTGTTGTATTTAAAAGTCATCAGAAATAGTGACACATGCTACAAGTATCTTTTAAATAATTACTATAGGTTACAATAAAAAAGGATAAAATATTAAGTCACTGACCTCTGGGTCCTTTATAACAGTTGTAAAATTTCAGAGTTATGACCCTGCTTTTTGTCTGTCGTCTGTGGTTACCAGAGGGGAAGTATCTCTAAAGAAGGAATTAAGAACTCAGTCTCAGCTTGTGTTGCAACATCTCTCTGTTCTTAGAGATCATTTCAGAGCAAATAATGATGCTATTACCAAATGTTTTTCAGAAATGATTTTAGATTTCAAGAAAGTACATTATAGTAACTCATAAGATTAGCCAAATAGAAGCTTATCAGAAGGACACAAATGATTTAAAAATATTATAGATTATAAATATTTTGTGTATATATATAAATATAAATATACTTATATATAAATAAAATGAGGTAAGCCATGCCTCATTACCTCATTAGTGTTTTTGATGATATACATCTGATTCTATGACTAAAAACATATCCACTCAAACACATATTTTTGATCTGGTATATTTTCATTGTAAAAATTATTCTCCAAATCCTATAATTACTGAGACTGCTGACCAGTGCTATTTGAAAACTCTTTATAGTCCAGGTTACTTATCATCATGTTGGATAAAAATAGGCAAATGACATCTGCTCCCTTTTAAGAAATAGAGTTCCTGGCTTCATCGAACCTAATTAGCTGGTTAGAGCAGTCATCCATAGAAACAGAAGCTAGCACTTCAGGGCCCGTTAGCATGGCCCGATAAAGCTGGTCTCCTTAGCTGGCTAATTTCTCTCTTTCTAAGTCAGAGGATCCTGCCCCTGAAATGGGAGGCCCCATTCAAGTTTCTTTTTACCTCTAATTCTGTAAGTAGTTAGATTAGATTGCAAATGAGGTTAAATAATGAGTTGCATATAGGCAGGGTTTTTTTTTTTTTTATTATTCTTGTGTTCTTTCCAGTGGTCCATCAAAATTAAGATGACAGTCAGTTATAGTTTCTATATCTATGTTTTCTTCTAGAAAGCACATTCTAACTTTTTTAAATCAAACACTGAATTTTTTTTAAACAGGTCAGAGGTCTTTTATTTTATTTATTTATTTTTTGGCATTCAGGATGCCGTGTGAAGTCCTAGGGAAAGGATCCAGCAGCTCAGGCTCCTTCGTGCTGGTTCTCACACAGTGCACTTCTCTGGGAGGAGCAGGCTGGTGCTTCAGTTGAACCCAAGAACCTTTCTCTTTGGCTTCCTTCTTTTTCTGCCCACTTTCCTTCACACATTTCAGGAAGCTATCTTGGTTTTTACACTGCTTAGTATGCTTAATGCATATATTAATTCTCTTGCCAGGAATCTTGCCCTTACCTTGTTTGTTTATAGCAATGCCCACTGCCTGCAGGGTGACATTGGAGACTCTTCCAGTTTCGCCTTGGGCACAACTGTGGGGCATTCTTGTGTGAACAGTGTCCAATCCTTTAATGTCTATAATATCATCTTTCTTGTAGATTCTCACAAGAAAGAATTCTTGTAGATTCTTGTAGTGGCCAAAGGAAGAACTCCACGTCTTCTAAATGGCCTAGAGAACGTAGAGCACATGAAGCAAGCGCCTCTTCTTCTCCCCTCTGTTATTCATTTTGCGAATTAATGGAAGATGGAGGTTTTGGCTGAAAACAAGTCAAACACTGAATTTTAAGCATTTGTTTTATAAACTACTAGTTCTCAAAAATATATATTGCTTGAAAAGAAAAGGAGGGGAGTCTCCCAGGTTAATATTTGCATGTTGCATGAATAGCTCACTCAAAGAGACCATTAGCACATTAAAGGTTCTGAGACTTCTTGCAGTAAGCAGATTGTTTCCCTTCATTTAATCAGAATTACCAAGTTTATGTGAGCTAGGAATGTTTGTGTTCTTTTCCTCATAAACTCTATTAACACTCCATGGAATTCCACAGTTTTGAAGATGAGTAATATTAAGTCAGAATTTTGTAGTCCTCAGTGTTCAAAATTTGTTCGTTTTACATATCTTCAACAAATCCCATTAGTCAGATAATTTGAGAGTCAGAGATATCATTCCAGGGTTGGTTTGCTCCAGCTGCAGACTGCAAGTGGCAATAAAGTTTCTTTATTTCCACGCCAAATCATGTCATTGTTAAACAAAGTGTTCTTGGTCAGTTGCCCAGTGATATTCTCCAATACTTTATCTGGAGGCACAACATATTTTCTACCAGATTTGGAGTGAGAGCATGTGCATAATTTTCGAGCTAATAACAAATTTCCAAACACAAGCAAAATGGAGTGGAGCTTACATTTTTACCACATGAACAGTTCCAGAATCACAGCAGTAAGAGATGGTACATAATATTAGGCATTGCAATGTCATAATAAGGCTCATCAAGGTAAATCCCTGAAGAGATGAGAAAGAGAATAGAAAAGCTGGGTGGTAAGCAAAACCGAATTCATGTGTCTAGATTCAGTTGTAGCAGCTACTGATGGGAAATTGAAAGAATTCTAGGTGATATTGACCAAGTCTAGAAACTTTACTCTGGTCCCTTTACTCTAGGGACCAGAGTAAAGTTCTTCTGCTCATGAAAAAATAAAGCTGGGGTAATTAAAACAAAAATAAAAAGTAACTACTGCTGCCTTGCTACCTGGGACTATGACATTATATTAATGAGAGAAGGCAATGACATAATCTCAAATGAAAAAATAGTTCCTATACACCATAGTAGAATCTACGAAACAAAAATATACATAACTTACACAGGGCCAAGGAGAGATGAAACTGACTGAAGCACCAACTTTGAAACTGAAAAATACAGTCCTTGAAATTAAAAAAGAACAACAGTTTACGTGAAGCAGTTCTAAAGATAGTTTCTAAACCATCTAAATAATTCTAAACACTGTATAAAAAGAGAATTAATAAATTAGATGATGACACTGAGGAATTTCACAAAGAGGAAAATACATTTTTAAATGAAAAGGAAAAGCATCTAAGAAATATGAATGAGTGATTTGAGACTCTCCATAAAAAAAACCAGAAGAAATGGTAAAGAAACCATCTCTGAACAGATATAACTGAATTAACCAAAAGTCAAGAAAGATGAAATGTTCATAACAAATTATCAAATTTTAAGAAGTGTGCAAAAAAACTCATAATTCTAAAACTAAAACTTTGAAAATATTAAAAACAATCCAAAAGCTGGAAGCAAAACATTATCTGCATAAAAATGGAACTTAAACTGTTAGGAGAATTATCTTTAGCAAAAAGAAACCCCAGAAGGCAATAAAGTTGCTCATATACTTAACATGCTGAGAACAATACCCATGACCTCAAATTTTATACCCCGTTAAACTGTAAGAGTAAAAGCTAAATAAAAACATTTTCAAATATACAAACATTAAAATTATTAACTAATGCAGATACTTAGCTTTAAATAAATAGTCATCAAACAGATATGTAAACTCAGAAACTGATCAAATATGTTACTCAGTTTAATTTATTGACTGCATAATAAGTTACTATTTTATATGTTTTTAGAAGTATAAAATAGATCTAACTGAAAATAGTGAAATGGCAGGTTGAAATGATTAGGGTACAGTTGTAGTATGATAAGCTGTGCATTATATATGAGAAAAGAGAATAAGAGTGAATAGTTGTAGAATTTTTTATAAAATAAAATTAGCTATACTTATATATTTTTTAAAAATTCAGCATACATATTAAATAATAATACAATTTAGAGCTTCTAAGCCTATAGACAAAAATAAAATGGACTTTCATTAATTCAGAAGAAAACAGGAGCTAAGGAAGAGGATGCAAACAGAAAACACAAAATAAGACTATAGAAATAAAACTAAATAGATCAATAAATATAATAAATGTAATAGATTCAACATTTAACAAAGCTAACAATCAACAGAAGACTGTGATTTATAAAATTAGGTTTGGAAAATAAAGTCCATCTGAGACAAAAGTACCCTTAGAAATTAAAAATAACTGCATGAGAATGGGTATCTTTTAAATGATAAATTATGTATAGTAGTATAATATATAATTTATATTATATATAGTACAATATATATTGCACATACTATGTTATATACAATTCATAATTTATGATATATAATATGTTATATATATACCATATTGTGTCTTTCTATCACTGTTTTTTTCTTTTTCTTAACCTTATGTTTTTGGCATTTATTAATCTTCATATATGTTGCTGTAGTTTATTTTTTAAACTTCTGTACTTACTATTTGTGGACTATTGTTTTATATTAATAATAATTACAATAACTACAATTTATTTACCCACTCTCTTTTGGAAAGCTTTTTAAGTTATTTCCAATTGTACTGCTCTTCTAAACCATGCTATAATTCACATTTATATACCACTTCATGCATTTTTAAAGGCCTTTCTAGAAAATATGCCTAAAGGAGCAATTGTGGCATCATTAGATACACACTTCCTCAGTTGTATTGGGTGCTGCCCAATTGCTAAAAATTTGTTCATAGTATAGCGATCAACAATCCTACCAATGTTGAAAATTCTAAATTTTACAAGCATTGTTTTTGTCAATATTTGATATTGTCACACTTCTTAAATTTTACCAACCATATGTATGTTCTTTATTTTTGTTTTGGTATTAATTGTGTGTTTTCCCTTTAATACTAGTCAGTTTAATATCTATTAATATGTTTATAGGTTTTCTTCTATGTGAATTGCTTCTTCATGTTACTTCCTCATTTTTCTACTAGACTGGATTCTTTTAGGGTTGAACTGTTCTTTTATTAGACTAAGTGTTATTTAAGTGTGATATGTATATTAAATAATTTAATTGCTTTTCTAGTATTTTATTTAGGAACTTTATATCTATGTTCATAATTTTCACTTTCTGTCCAGTTTTGATTTAAAAGTTATTACTTATATAAAATGATTTGGTAATCGACTTTCCTTCTTTTTCTATTCTGTTAAATATTTTGTATTGGTTTTTTGAAGGTTGGACAATATTCATCTTAATAAAACTCAAGTTCTAGAGTTTGTGCTTTGTTGGAAGAAAGGAAAAGAGAAATGGGGACATAATTTTGATTATAAATTAAATATTTAAAAGCTATTGTTTTATTACACCTTTCTGTTTTTTTAATGTATATATTTTTCTAGAAATATTTATACTTACTCCAAGTTCTCAGTTTTTGACTTTTCTTCACAGAATTCTCTTATGATTTAAAAAATGGATACAGTATATGTGGTTGTGTCCCTTTAGCCCATTTTAAAATATATATCTTATTTATTTTTTAGAGAGGGGAAGGGAGGGAGAGAGAAGGAGAGAAAGATGAAGTGTGTGGTTACCTCTTATGCGCCCCCTACTTGGAATCTGGCCTGCAACCCAGACATGTGCCCTGATTGGGAATTGAACCAGCAGCTCTTTGGTTTACAGTCCAGCACTCAGTCCACTGAGCCACACCAGCCAGGGCTATTTAGCTCATATTTTAAATTTGTCATTCTTCTTGATCACTCTTTTTGGAAATGTTACTATTTTATTAATTCATTAAAGAGCTATATTCAGTTTGTTGATCTTATCTTTTGTTCCTTTGACTTATTTTACATTAATTTTTATCTTATTTTGAAATTTTCTTATCCCTAGTTAAGATTTATTCTTTGTTACTTTCTTAGCTTCTTGAGTTGATAGCTCAACTCATTTATTTTCAAATATTCTTGTTCTTTTAATAAAGTCACTTAGAAGAATAAATTTATTATTATTGCAATTATCTAAGATATAATGTTATAATTTTAGATTTAATACTCATTTTTCAACTCTACATACTTTTAAATTTCTGTTTTAAATTTATAAATGCCTTCTTAATTTTTAACTCTTCTTTTATCAATTTATTACTGAATTATTAAATTATTTAATTTTAGCCAGCAACTGTGGAATATGAGCTCTATTTTAATACATGCTTCCTGTGTACTTGAAATGAAAGTATACCTTCTATTTTCTGATGTTAAGTTTGTTTTCTCTCTCTCTCTTTTTCTACTTCCCCCTATCTCCTTCTTTCTCTCCCTTTCTGTATTTGTACACACTGTTTCATTCAAAACATCATATCCTAATTACTTTCAGCAGCTCGGCCGCTGCAGTTTCTTATAGTCTCAAGTGAAAGTATCCCATTGTGACTGTTAGTTTGTAAAATTTAACTTTAAGTTCTGTCAATATTTGCTTTATATAAGTAAAGACTACATCTTTATTTGCATGCAAACTCATGATTCTTACATATTCTTTGTGAATTATTATTTTTTAAATTATTTTTGTTCCCATTCAGTTATTCTTCCCTTAAGTTTTATTTTTATCTAATCAAAGTTAACACAACTAAAATCAGAAATACTTATGTTCCTCCTGATGTAATGCACTAGGAAATAGAGACCAGATGGGTAGACAGATAAAAGGCTATACGTGAATATATGTGTCTATGTGTATACACATCTGTGTGTGTGTATGGAAAGCAATAATGATTGGTAATTCTGAGAGAAGAACAAATGGGAATTATTTATACTAATTTAATAAAATACATTAAATATCAATTGCATGGAAAATATAGAAAAATTTTGAAAATTAAAGAAGATTAAAAATGGAGAAATGTACCATGTTCATAAATTAGAATACCTAATGTTGCAAAAATTTTAATTACCCTCAAGTATACCAGCTTTTTCCAAACAATTGCAAACAGGGTGTGTGCGGGCGTAAATCAATAGGGATAGTCTAAAACGTATATAGAAACACAAATGCCAAGAATAGCCAACACACTCATGAAGGGAAATCCATAAATAATTAAACATTATCACAAAGATTGACAAATGGTTCAGAATAAAGAGAGCAAATCTTCTCATCTGTAATTTAGATAAACCCTCACTGAAGAGCACTGGAAAAATAATGGTATCTCAAAAAATGTTGCTGAAGCAGTTGGATGTCAATGAGGGGGGAGGGTGGTGAAGGGGGAGTTGGGGTAGGTGGTGACACTACCTTACCCGACACCATACACAAAAAGCAATTCCAAGTAGCTTGAAGATGTTAATTTGAAAAGGAAAAGCAATAAAGATTCTAGAAGAAAACATGAGAAAATATCTTTGTGCCTTTGAAGTGGGGAAATATTTCTTAAATGAGACAGAGAAAGCTTATATTCATAACAGAAATATTATACATGATAAATATTAAAATTAAGAACTTCTGTTTATCAAAGAGAAAATTATATGAGTGAAAAGGTGAGTTGTGGAATATATTTCTAACATACATACTTTGACAAAATTTATATATTTCATACACAATATATAAAAAAGTCCTGTAAGTCAATGAGCCAAGAAACAAACAATCCAATTAAAGGGCACTTCAAAAACAAGACCAATGAAAAGCACTTCATCTAAATGAGCCAAGAGCATATAAGGAAAGTACCCAACCACATCATCAGGGAAATGCAAATCAAATCACAATAATAACATTTTATACTCATCAAAATGGCTAAAATTGAAAAACTGATAATACCAAGTACTGGCAAGGATGTAGAGCACTGGCAACTCTCAGACACTGCTGATCCGATCATAATTGTTAAATTCAGCTTGGAAACTGGCATTCGCAATTAATTCCACAATTTCGTTTTTTAAATATATACCCAACAAAAATCAATGGAGAAGAGTGCTCGCAGAAGCATTTTTAATATTTGGAAACTGCGTACAATGAAAATGACATCAGCCATAAGGTGATTAAATCAATTCCAATATATTGATACAATTGAATAGTATACAGCCATAAAAGTGAACAACTACAGCCAAATGCTACATGTAATTAATCTCACAAACCTCATTTTGAGCAAAAGAAACCAGACACAGTTTCACTCCAAATATATCAAGGTCAAAAACAGGTAAAACTAATCTACAATGGTTAAAGACAGAAGTTTGGTCACTTTCAAAGAGAAGGGTAGGGGATATTGGTTGTTAACAAGTACAAGTTTGGGTTAAGGGGTGGACTTCTTGGGAACTGATAACATCCTATTTTATAAACTAGATAGTGTTTGTATAAGCCTTTTCACTTTGTGAAAATTGACTAAGCTATACACTTAACAATTGTACACTTCTGCAACATTGAAGATTCAAAAAATTAGTATGTTTTTAAAAATTCAAAATAATAATAATGGTTACTTCTAGAGATAGAGGGAGGTCGCTGGGGTTTGGGAGGAGCTTATCGTGGGTGGGAGAGTCTATGCCTTTTGCATTTTAAAAGAATATAGTTCACATATAGCAAAATATTAAGATGTAACTAAGCCGAGAGTTTATTGCACAGGTATTGTTATGTTACTATTAATCTATATACATTGCTATAAATTCAAAATCCTTTCCACACAAATGACACTTAGTGAGGTTATCATTGGTAAGTCCACAAACATGAGACACTTCTGGCATGTGCCATCATGATCTCCAAGTTGCCCTCAGAGACTAGAACTGTAGCATGTGAAGGCTGTTGAAGACTATTACTGAAGGTGTTTATTACATTTCACAGAGTGTACTTCATTAAGCCTTAGGAGAAACCTCTGGCCTGAGTTCTGGCAATATTTGGTTTCCCCTTTCCTATGGGAAACATTTTAAATGATTGTATTTGGTCCAATTTTTATGTTTGTATTATTAATTAGACACCTCAGAGCCAAATCTCTGCTCCTTTTCTTATAGTACATATTTTGAGTATGAAACTAAATCTTAGCTTAATTTTACTTGTTTTAACATTAATTATCATTTGCTTCTATGTACTTTTAAATTTTATTTAATATTGAATCAACTTCTTAAAGCCTTCCTGAAATATAGCTAGTTAAAATTATTAAATACATTATGAATTGGACTTAGTGATTTTTCTTTAAAATGTTTTTCAATCATTTATGTTCTGTTTGTATACAAAAAGAGATTTTCATGACAAATGGCAATAAGTTCCTTTTCTGGTTATAAGAGGCATACCATTCTGTAGCCTGACAAATTATTCTGTTCTCTGTAGGGAAATGGGAAATCTTGGTGACTCTCACTAGGATAAGGAGCTTTATAAACCTTCATCAGGACCCAAAAATTCTTCTGCATGGAGAAAATTTACCCATCTAGATGTAGCTGAGATGGAAGGCAAAACAACTTTTCTGACTCTCTTTTTTGTGTATGTTGCATTGATGTGATGATATTTGCAGCATTATTACATTAGTGTCATTATATTTTATTTTATTAAGATTATTTTCATTATTATTTTATTGTCTTTGATTACATTGAGTTATTACAATTAAGCCATAACTGATAGATACTCTGGTTTGTCCAGTTCCTCCTATATTCCTTTCTTCTGTACACACACACATACCTTTAGAATAACCATAGATGATTTGTAAACTACTTCATACCCCGTTTTCTATTTCAGCCTCATTAAAATTTCCAAAATCTACTCTAGAGTTCAAGCTTTCTCAAAGATCAGTGCTGACTTCACTTACAATTGGGTTTTGTTGATCTATCCTTCAAGAGCTAATTTAAATTTCTCCCTGCTAGGTAATATGGTAAGTCACTACTCTATGTCAATATTTGCTTTAAGTTCTTTTCCACTTGATGGAGTTCATGAAATGTGTAAAGCATTTTCCTGGCTCTTCAAGAGTGGGTTATATATGTATGTAAAAATAAAAAGGAAATGAGTGTAAACTTTTCCAAAGGCCTTTCTGAAATGAATGATCATTTTATTATTTTCTCAGATAAAATTAACTCAGTCACTTGAAAGAAATACAACACTCATATTTAATGCAAAGTATTGAGATGAGAGAATGAAATATATCTGTATTTATAATTCATCATAACATTTTATATTCAATTTTCACTTTGCCAAAATGTATCCATCACCGTATTTTAGAAAACTAGGGGAATTCTTAATACTTCATGAATAAAAATCTGAGGGGGAGGAATTCCCTCTGGTAGAAGTTTTATTTCAATACAAGTTGTATCTTCAAATTCTTTGATGCAGGCAAAACTCCCAATTAAAAAGTTTAAATGTGGCAGCATCCTCTTATTATTTAAAATATAAGAGCAGTAACTCCCTAGAGTTAGAAACATAGCTACAATAGCAACCTCCCACCCCAGAGCCCATCAACTTTAGGGCTTGACTATAGGATGACAGGAGTTGGCCGGTGGAGGAAAAACATTTCTGAGAGTTCATTTTACTCTTGAGTCACTTTTGCATGAAATGATAGCATCCCTTTTGGGGCTGGCCTCAATGCATCTTCTGTAAATTACTTACCATACATCAGTCTTGATTCAATAGACTATAAAATATAGGTGCTTGTTATTGGCAAGAAGTTAGGACATTTTTACAAAGGAAAATAATGCACCACAGCAGGAAAATTTAAAATAATTAAGAGTTATGGGGCTACAAGGAGAAACTGACCACTTCTTCCCTTGGAAAGAACAAAACAAAACAAAAAAACCTGTCCTTTATGTTCTTTTCCAGATCTGCCATGTACAACATTCTAATTCTGTTGAAGAAAAAAAAGACTGAAGTTGTAAAAATAATTTCAACTCGAACATCTTTGCTTCAACTCACATAATTAATTTAACATAGCTCAAGCTTTCTTTCTTCCTTAAACCATACTCTGCCTAATTGCCTGATTTTCTAATAAGAATTGGAATCTTTCATTTGAGTCCTCTCAGATGCCTGATTTCATCTACAGCATAATATTGGAGACTAGAAAACTGGATTACATATTAAACTTATCCTATTTTAAAGCTTCTTGAACATGGTCCCTATTTGATATTACAACCCTTTAGCAGCTAAGAAACCATGGAGACGATAGCACAGAATGCTTTGATGTAATCTAGAAGGATTTGTCTCCATCCTTCACCATAATAAAGCATCTCTCTCTGAAATAAAATTGTTTATCTAAAGCATAATGTTTTTTTTTAATTTTTATTGCTGTGTTTACTTTACATGTTTTTTAACACGTTCCAAATGGAAAGTGGGCTCACCCTTTCAGGAAACTGTGGCACAAATCCAGCCATAAATTCACACATACACAGAGGCAAATACAAATGGAGGTTCAACAAAGAGCCATTTAGTGCAAATGAGCTTTTAATAAACCATAGATATGAATTTAGTTTGGGAATTAAAAAAATAGTAGCGTGTCTCCAGAGGAAAATATTCACTACTGGACAAAGGTCATCAGGAAGGAGTCGCACTGCTGAACAAAGTATTTTCTATTTTCCTTTTCTCTTGACCTGAAGGGGGTGGGAAACAAGTAAAAACAAAATTTTTAAAAAATCTAGAGAGCTAAATTGAAACAGAAGTGAAAGGAGTTAGAATCCCCAGAACCAGATAATGAGATAAAAATTTAAGATAAATATGATAGTTACTCAATATCTTCATTCC
This sequence comes from Tonatia bakeri, assembly GCA_004024845.1. Taxonomy (NCBI): domain Eukaryota; kingdom Metazoa; phylum Chordata; class Mammalia; order Chiroptera; family Phyllostomidae; genus Tonatia; species Tonatia bakeri. Next base: position 36,285 of record PVIA01004001.1, read on the forward strand.
AACAAGCTAAACTTCAGGCAATACATTTCCTAGAGCTGTGAATAAAATGTGTGGCTATAAAAAAGATAAGCTTAAAATTTTTCATTCATAAATAAAAAACAAGGCTGAATTAGATGAAAAGTCACCAATAATGGAGAGATCTTCACAAATTCAATCACCTTTTTGGAAGCAATTGGGGATCACAGGAATTCAGTGGCATGTCCAAGTTTGGACAGCTTATTAATATGGGACTAGGACAAGAACTGCATCTCCTGTAATTTCCCTTGGCAACTTCAATACCTAAAAGTTGTGTGTCTCTAATTTTTTTTGTTAATTTGTATTCATTCCACAGTTATGTATTCAGCACTTTTTATGTGCCAGAAATTATGTTTAGTCCTAAGATGCATAATACACAAATATACAAACCATATTCCTTGAACTCATGGAGCTTTATGGTCTTTGGGGAAATCCAACATTAAACCATTTATTTACAAAATGAATTACAACTGTAATGATCACTACAACAAATCTGGAAACATCAGCTATTTATCTATGACTTCTCTCTATGGCTCTGCTGAAATTTCCCTCATTAAGGTCACTAAGACACATTTCTTTCCTCATTTTATCTGAGCTCTCTTCAACCATTGACTTTGCTAGCAATTCATTCCTTCTGGAATCTTTCTGCTCCCTTGACAAAATGCTTGTGTGTGTGTGTGTGTGTGTGTGTGGCCTTTATCTACCTTCCAAAGTAATACAAGGGATTTTGGGATCCAGACCAAGTTAAAAGTTATTGCAGGAAAGGCTTGTGGCTGCAAAGCTTGGACAAGACAGGAGCTAAAACACAGCCCTGGGGGCTCAGGCTTCCATGGAGTCAAATGGATGGTGGTAGTAAAAGTGACTGACACACACTGAAGAAGTTATCAACAATAAAGCCAGGGGAAGAATAAGCAACTCAGAGAACATGAGTACAGGACATGGGGGCCCAGTGGAATTTTTCCAAAGAGTTTCATTTTTCCTGAAATGTCTAAGATGAATACCATTTTTCTTATAGTACCTAAATCAAAAGTAAATGTCAAAGAACCAATTAATTAAGGAATATGATTTGTTCTATTAGACATAAAAAGAAGAAAATTTAATATTAAAAATATTAAGCTTAGATGTTTTTATTTTCCCCTAAATCATATTGCCCTGCAGCCCTTTGGCCATTATGGCACCAAGAAATAAGAACAATTAATGCTTTAGGAAAGAATAAGATGTGATGTAATGGAAGTGTCTGCTAGTTGAGAAATGAAAGTATTTCCAGTTAGGGGAAGAGGATAGGAGATGAAGAAGGAAAGAGAACAAGTTTGAGACACATGTCCTGTCCTCTTCAGAACCAAAACAGCTTATCAGGTGAAGAAAGTAGAAATATCCAGACAAGGTTACATGTGTAGTATTTGTGTGTAGGAGTAGAGTGTGCATGTGTGTGTGGGGAGGAGGTAGGGGAGAATGAGTAATAAGACAAGAAAAAAAATACCTGTTGGAATCCTCAAAGAGATGAAGGGCAAGTATGAGAATATTCAAGTAGATGTTTCATTTTTCCAGCATACCCAAAAGATCAGGAATGGCAAAACTGCATAAAAGGAGGAAGGTGAGGAATGAATCTCCTAGTGTCCTTCTGCTGTCTCATACTCGCACATGGTACCTGCAGGTAAAATATTCAGAAATTTTTGAGGTGCAAAATTTACCCCATCCAGAAGTCTAAGCTGCAAGTTTGCAGGCCTTCCATGGAACCTCTGTATGAAGAGGGAAAGTGTCCTTAGAGTGGAATTAAAACCAGAAAAGTTAGCTTTTGTGCTGCCTGTCACTACCAGAACCAATAAGTAAGAGATGAGGATTGAATCTTTACGAGCACTTTATTCAGATGCAGGCTATCTGAGAAGACAGTGGGTTATTATGTACCCTAAAACTTGTTTTAATATCTCATCTCAAGCTGACCTTTTTATAAGAAGAAAAGGGTAGGTCCGGGGTTTGGACAAAAGGTTAATCAGAGTAGAGTTGCTGTCCAGCAGTGATTTTCCTAGTAACTCTTTATGTGCTGATCAACAAATCTTGATCTGCCTCAACTACAGTTCCTTCCCTGCGACACATTGGCTCAGACACGATCCCCAGGGCTTGCAGACCCCCTGGGGCACAAAGGTTGAATTGCTTGTTGACCTCTTGGAGTCATGCTTTCCAGTTCCTGGAGTAACAGCTTTCTATATACATTAACCACTTAAGCCTATCAACTAATAGGCTAAAATATTTAACTCTTGAGTTACCCTATCAAAGCTACAGGGTGGAGATCATTCATCAGGGGTAAGATGAAGGAAGTAGCTGGTAATGAGAAGATCTCCATGCCAGCAAGAGTAGAAGTAAGTAAATATAGAATTTACCTCATGACTCAGCAATTCCATTCCTGGGTATAGACCCCAAAGTACTTAAAGCAAGTCTTCATATAGAAATTTTTGCACAATTATTTATAGCAGTCCTGCCATAATAGCCAAAAGGTAGAAACAACCCAAATTTCTATTGAGGTGAATGGATGAAGAAAAAGTAATGCATTTATAAGTGGAATATTATTCGGACATTAAAAAGGAATAGACTTTGAAAACATTATGCCAAGTGAAATAAGTCATACATAAAAGGGCAGAAATTTTGTCTATACAGTAAAATACTGTACAGCTTTAAAAATCAATGTTGAATGTCTGTATATAATGCTATGAAGTGGTACTGGTGAAGATTTAAAAAATGATGAAGTTAAGTGAGTATAATATATTAAAGATTATATATCATTATATTAAAAAAATTTAAATTTAGTGTCTTAAAATAATGATTGTTTATTATTTTCTCACATTCCCATGGGTTGACTGGGTGATTCTTTTTCTCTATTTTCCTAGACAGTGTCATGGCAATTTATAGCTACCACCATGGTCAGACTCAGCTAGGAAGATAAAGTCAAGAAACTTTAAAACTTTTTAAAAAGTGTTTTTCTTTTTAACTGAAAAGCAAAGATGATTAAAAAGATTATCAGGGCACATCTAAAAGATTCAGGAGTCAATCTGAAAAAGCTACCACTGGCCAAAGGTAGGGCAATTTGATCATCATTAAGTAAAACAAATATATTAGTTTAAAATATATCAAATATGTTTAAATCTATGAGTTAATATAACTTTAAAAATAATGGTGTCACTGGACACCTGTGGGGAGTCCTAGGGACCCAGTGCATTGTTTTGTAAACTGGTGAATATGGGAGTAGAGGAAAACTGTTAGCCTGTTTTTTCTTTCTGGATTATGCCTCTGTGTAACAAAATGTTGATGAGAAAAAGTTCTGTTTATGGATGCATTTTAGCAAATGAAGGAAGAAAGAATGGTAGAACTGAACATTATTACTATTTCTGCAACCCCTACCAAAGTAATGGACCCATGTAGTAATTATGAATTGTGAACATCAAAAAAAAAAAAGACATATGTACGTTGATGAAAGTATGAAAACCACTCATAAAATCTTATTGCCCCAAAATAAAAAAGTGAAAACAACAAAACCTTGACTCAGGCCTTTAGCTCTAAATACCAATTTACAGTTTATAAGGAAACAGAGAAACATATTAAATGACACCACAGAGAGGCGATCAATAAAATTCAGTTTGTAGTAAACTATATAAGATAAATGGCCTAGTTGCTTCAACAAATAGATTACATGGAAAAGAGGAAAAAAGATGAAGGAGGAAGCTATTGATTAAGACAGACTTAAGGGACATAAAAACAATTACAATGTACACTGAATCCTGATGAAAACAAATTGTGAAATAACATTATGAGAAAATTGAAAAACAAACAGGAATCATTTTTAAGGGTAATAATGGTATTGTGGTTATATACAGGGTCTGGTAGAAGTAATGCCTGCTTGTGTGTGGTTGGTAGGGTAATAAAATTGGTATAATAATTTATAGCTTTAATTTTAACATTTCATCTAAAATGCCACATGGCATGCTTGAGTGTGAAATTGTTATGTTACAGAATTACATGCTCATAATTTTGTAATAAAAATTTTATAATAAAAAAGGGGCATTATTTGTGTTGGACCCTGTATTTTTAATGAATATCTTTTAGAGATAAAGACAGAAGCATTTACTGATTAAATAAAATGATGTCTGGGATTTACTTTAAAATCTCGTAGGGATGGTGAGGGAGGGTTTGGGGAAGAGGCTGTGGATAGACAAGAGTGTCTATGAGTGAAGAAGCACTGCCAACTATTGTTAATGAGTAAATGGATATTTGTTATATTAGTCCTTTACTTTTGTATATATTTGAATATTTTGATTTTTTAAAAGTGATGTTGAGGAGAAAATAGTTTTCCATGACAAAGCTGAGTTTTGAACAGAGAGAGATGGGAATAAAACCACCCTGGACCAGAAAAGGAAAAAAAAGTTAAATATTTCTGGTTTCATATCTTTGTTATCAGTTCATATTTTTAATGCTTATTTCATTTATTTAAATATATTAAATCTTTTTAAAAAATTATATCCTGCATCTGGCAATTATAATAAATTTGGTATTAAAAAGGCCATATATTGTATGATTCAATTTATATGAAATATCCAGAATAGACAAATTTATAGAGTCAGATACTATATTGCTGGTTGACAGGGGCTGGGGGAAACAAGGAATGGAGAGTGACTGTTTATTGAGTACATGGTTTTCATTTGGAGTAACAACAACAACAAAAAAACCTTCTGGAATTAGATAGTGAGAGTTGCAGAACATTGCAAAAGTACTCAATGCTACTTAATTTACACTTTACATGGTTAAAATGATAAATTTTATGATATGTGCATTTTATCACAATAAGAAGAAGTAGAAGCAGGGCCTTGTCAGCAGAGAGTGACGGCTTTATATTGGTACGTGTGCCCAGTAAACAGATAGGAATTTCACTAAGTCAGCTCTTCATTCCTGGGCACCAGAGCTAGATGCCCACATGTGGTCAGTGGAGATCCAGAAGAGCTACTACCCACCATCAGGAGAGAAAAGTAAGCGTTGAAACCAGATACTGCATTGGGAAGAGGGAGGAAGGAGGCAGATTGGATAGGAATTGAACTTTAAATTACCTTAATAATTTCTAAAATGAGACTATTCAAACCAAAAATAAATTATTTGAAACTGGAAGGGCCTGATACTGTAGCTGGCAAGTTATGAAGATTTTTTTCCCCTGCCATTAGCAGGAATGGGTGTCTAAGAGTGAGATGAAAATAGCTATACAAAATTTAAAAAAATATCACTTTTTTGTGGGTCCAAGTATATATGTGCATTTCAGGTTCTAATGAGATGGAAATCAAGAGTGACCAATATGCAAAGCAGTGGTATTTATAACCCAACTCTTCTCTTTGAGTGATTTTATGATTTGTTTATCTTAACAGTGATGAGGAAAGTGGTAGAAATGTAAGAAGAGCTGTGTCAGTGATAGTGCTTGTCGTGGCAGAAGATGTTGCTCTTGAACAAAAATCAGTAAGAAGTCAATACTCCATGTTGTTTAGTTATTACAGGTCTACACTTATATCATGATAAAAGCCACCATTATTGTGAAATGCCTACAGGATAAAGTCTTGTGTTATAGAGCCTAAAACTTTTAAGCATGTAAACTCCACTTTCCCATTAAACTACTTTTTATAGCCCTGACTGGTGAGGCTCAGTGGGTTGGGCATGCCCTGCAAACCAAAAGGTTGCTGGTTCCAATTCCCAGTCAGGACACATGTGGGTTGTGTGCCAGGTCCCCAGCTGGGGATGTGTTTCAATCCATGTTTCTCTCCATCTCTTTCTTCCTCCCTTCCCCTCTCTTTAAAAATAAAAATAATTAAAATCTTTTTAAAAATGCCTTTTTATAATGAACATTTTGATAACATGAGACTTTCAATAGCACAGAGCTCGGAGTTTTTAAAATAGTTTAATTGATTACTGTTTTTAAAATTGGGATATTTTACATGTATGTGTACAGTTTTTATGTTTTCCTTAACATTTTTGCAGAGTTTGATAATGGGCTTGAGTAATCACATGGCAACAATCAGAACCAAGTTGCCAGCTTGACAAAGTCCTCTACTCTTATTGTCTCAACAACACCAGTTTCACTTCATTCATTTGAGTATCTTGACCTTTGGGCATTGGCGTTCCCACTCTTTGCTCTAGCCAAATGTCTGTTATTATATCCAGTGAGGATGATTATACCAGTGAGTCATGGAGTTTGGCTTATGTGGCAAAATCCCTGAAATTTTCCATTTCTGGATGACAAACCCCACCAGCTCCCTAGCTCAGAAGGACTAAAGTTATAGTAAGTGTATCTTCACCCTTAAAACAGAATCATTTACTAACCAAGAGCATTATGTAAGTTAGACTGTCAAGTACAAAGTGGTATCCATATACAAAGCATCATCATAGTGTTGTTGTTAACAAGCATTCTGGAGCTTAGCCAAAGTATCTAGAAGACTATTTGATGATGATGATAACTTTGGTACAGCAAATACAGCCCAAGAGACCCTAGGTTAGCTAAAATCTTACTGAAAAAAACTGAAAAAGTTTGAAAATATTTATTAGAAAAATAGCATGTGAAATCTCTGTGTCTGTATTAGAGCACACACAGCCTTTACGGAACATAGAAGAGTAAAGGCATTAATTTCAAAATATAGACTTTTAATTTTTAATGCATAGATATGTTTCTCAGTAGTGTAGGTACTTTTGGGAAAATGTTATTTTCAGTTCTTATGGCATCTTTGCTGATGTTGTAGTTTGGATGAACTCTCATTTTCACACAAGATAAAAATGAAACAGAGAGATCGAGCAACTGTTTGAGGATCACACAGTGACTCAATGAAGAGAAAAAAGTGAACTGTGACTCTTTAGTCCCACCCCAAATCTTTCCCAGGTACCAAGACCCAGTTAAACAGGCTTTTAATTTTTCACTTTATAAGAATTGATTTAATAATGGCTCAAGATTGTCATGAAACTTTTATTATTTTTATTGCATAGTTATCAATAGTTATGTAGGGATTTATAAGAGATTATTCTTGATGAGATGTAGGAATTAATTTTCTTTCAGACAATTGATCATTCAGAGTGTTGAGAGTGGAATTCTTTTAAAATTCTACTTTCATGTCTTAATAAGATTATGGTTAATCTCTTGAATGGTAATGCAGCATCCTTTATTCTTCGCTTTATGCTTTTTAACAGTTCATTTTGTTACACTCTCTTATTACATGTTTTCTTCAGCTCTGTAAATAAGTACAAATACTGAAGAGCCTAAACATCTCCCTTACTGGCCTGCTTACTCTCTGAAAAGTGTTAGTAGAAATAAAATAAAAAGATGAAAACCATTTCCTATTTGTTGTAAAAGAAACTCACTTGGGGAGAGAGAAAAAGACAATTTGTAAGACTTACTTGAAAAATCTACTTTCCTGGACATATCTGGCCAGGGATAGGCTATGCAGTCATTTATCATCTCAGTGTCCTGTGGGTTATTTACAAATTTCTGGTAAGAAACAAAAATGGGACAGTGGGAAACAGTAATTGATAACAATGACGAAAGCTGAAATCTGGGGCTGTGGCTTTCCTTTGTTTCAGCTGAGACACAGCTGAGGTTTTCCGCCAAGTGTGGTGGAAAATAAGGGAATTGAAATTATTGCCAAAAGAGTAAATACAATGATGGCTGAATATATATATTAAATCATTTTCCAAGGAGCTTTTGTGTGAAAGTCTAATAGTGCACTTCAATACATTTACATCTTGGAATCTTAAAGGGTCTGCTATCAGTGTGCATTCTGAATGGGTTTTCAATTGCACAAATGGTCTCTATCACATAAAAAGCAATACTGTGTTTTGAAAGGCAATGTACTTATTGTGCTACCCACATGGGACTATCAGTGCTTATTGGCTACCAACAATTACCTTTGAAATGAAAAATATTGTTTGTATCAAAGAACTGTTTGAATCTAAAGAAAAAGCTTTGCAGCCTGCCAATCATGCCCATATCCTGAGGATTATATTGTTGGGAGTTTTATACGATTTACATGCAGAACTTCAAAATGACTCCAGTGAGTTATATAACCCCATGGGGCGTTTTCACTCTGGCTAGTTTGCACTTCCTGACACTGCTGACATCAGATTCTTTTTGTGGAGGTAGAAACCAATGTCCTTCTATTTTTAGATATCTGAAGTCTGTCCAGCAAATGTTATCAGTAGTGATTACTTGGAATCTTTCTTTCCTCTTGATTTTAGAAAATCACCTTTATCAGCTCAGCTGGGGATTAAGGAAAACAGTTACTGTGAACATCTCCCCAGACTATTGTTTAGGAAAAGCAGCAAACAGAAGAGTGAGCATCACTTAGATCACCAGAATAAATTACCAGGATTACAAAATTTCCAGTAACCTAAATAAATTCAGGAATCTTTGGAAATCAGTAGCTTAGAATTAATTTTTAACCTAGGTTTTTTTTGGAGAAAGCTTTATCATTCATTTTTAGATCATGTAGCAGAGCCTGGCTGTCATTCCAAAATTAACTCCTTGCTCAAAAATGTATCTGTGATTTCTTTATCTGTGGGTATGCCACGGCCGGAAACAGCTCTGGAGACAGAAGACTTGCCGGCGTCATTAAACAATCCACATGTCTGCTTAATGCAGGAGAGTGAGTTATTGTAATGCTTGATATAAACAGATATGTTATTTGATAAATATATAAGAGGATATTTAGTGAAGGTTTAAGTGTTACCATACACTCGTGAGGTCTCCTAGGCATATTTCCAAAGGAACTCTAGTCTTAGCCTTGTCTGAAATTAATTCTGATTATTAACAGAGACTTTTTATTTTAATCAAAAACATACAGACTTTATATTTCAAAAACTAGAAAGCAAAAGGAAGTAAAGGGGAAAAGATTGGAGAGATGTACAGAATATTATTGCTCTCATTTCTAAAGTAAAACATTTTGGAGTTATAAATGTTCACTAGCAGAAGGTATCACACTGCAATACTTCTGCATGCATGTATGTGAAAGGATTTGTTTGTATATACTCATGACCACAAGAATATATTATATATAGTAGATATAAACGTTATATAGTATATATAGTATGTATATATGTACTATAGATAGTATAGTACGTATGTGGAAGGTGTATATATATATATATATATATATATATATATATCAGATAGTTAACATTATATTTTATTTTATTTTATTACATCATATTCCCAAATTATCAAAAAATCACAGTGTGGCCATAAAAATCCCCAAACCCGTCACTCTTTGGGAACCTGCTTTTAACTCCATATAAATCCCAAACCACAAACACTGGTAAAGTCAAATCAATGAATACTTTATTCATTGGCCTATTGAGTGCTTAGGCTTTTATTGTGTGCTATGACTAATAGAAATCCAGATGGGTATTAAAGTGAGAAAATTGAATTCATTCACTTAATTTTTCTATGTAACAGAACAAGATTCCCACGGCTTGTAGTTTGCAGTGGGACACCGGGGCGCTGGTGAGAGAGAAGCATAATTTGAGAAACAATGTGTTAAGCAGTAGAACTTTGTGCATTCTTAAGAGGATAGGAAATAAAATAGTGAAAGCAGATCTTTTTTGCAGCAAGGAGGCATGAATGTTGCAGATCACAGATGACAACTAAAGATAACATGGAGGCGGGTTACAGCCTAAAGCACAATCAGCCAGGAAGTGAGTCAGCAACAAGTATGCAATAGGTTAACTTTGAGTCAGCCTGCACAGAGCAGGAAGAGAGTCTGTGTCATCTCTTTCTATATTGGCTGCCCTCAGACCCCCCGTGAAGCCCAAAATTGTCAGAAAGAGGAACAAGAAGTTCTTCCAGCACCAGTCAGACTGATATGTCAAAATTAAGCATAACTGGCAGAAACACTGCTTATGGGCGCAACACGAAAACAAAGCATGTGCTGCCTAGGGGCTTTCAGAAGTTCCTGGTCCTCAACATCGGGGAGCTGGATGTGCAGCTGATGTGCAACAAATCTCCCTGTGCAGACGATACTCACAGGGTCTCCTCCAACAATTGCAAAGCCATCATGGAAAGAGCAGCCCAGCTGGTCATCAGAGTCACCAAGGTCACAGAGAAGAAAATGAAGAGACAGCTTGTGTGCACATTGTATTTGTGTTAATAAAACCATAAAATTCTGCCAAAAATCTTGGCTTTTATTTATTTATTTATCTAATAAATAATTAGTCCTTCCTGACTCCTGTAACAAATTAAGGTGCTAACAAAAGCAATGAGGTCAAGACAATTTTTTGTGGCAGAGATAAATGAAAAGACAATACTTGACTGTGTGCCCAAGGTGATGAATTGGCAGGAAAATCTGGCAGTTGATCAGGATATTTGTAACCAAGTAGATGACAGGAGTGGGAGAAACAAGAGATGGACAAGAAAAATCAGGGACATTAATCCAGAACTTAGAAACCTGAGTGAGGAGACTGGCCCCAAAAGAGATAAGAAAGAAGACTGGACTGCAAGAATGTGACGACTCCCACTGCCACCTTTTCTTGGAGAGAAAGGCATATAAAGCTGAAGCAATGCAATGGCTGAACCCAGAATATGTAACGTGCTTCCTGTTACATCAAGGACAAACTCTGCTCAGGCTTACAGGGGAGGCAACCTAGATGGAGTGGGAAAGAAGACATACATGAATAGGGGTATTGCTAGGAAAAAATAGATGGAAACAGAACAAAGAGATTGAAGGCTAGGATATACTAATGAGAGTATATACCAAGAGTGATCAGTGAGAACAGAGTGAAAAGTGAAAGGAAATCTAAATGTTATTGGCACTGAAATATAACTCTATTAATCTCGAAATGGTCAAGCAGCAGGCCCATGTCTATTCCATCCTTTGCTTCCTTTCAACACCCTTGATTTTTATTCTCAGTAGGGTTGTCCTGGCAGTAGTTGTCCTGTTCTTTTCTATTATTTAGTCTTCCCATTCTGTTGTTGCTTAGGACCATCTGTGACAATCTCAGTGACACTGGTATTTTAACATCAGAATTACCCAAGTTGCAATGTCTGTATATCACAGCTGCTAGGATGATATGACAAAATGATAGTTTTCAAGATCCTAAACATGATTCAATGCCTTGTAATTCTTCACATGGGGTAACTAAAAAGGAAAAAATACAGCTTTGTTTTTATTGGAGGGAAGGGGATGTTTCATGGTAGTGCCTTTTCTCCATTCTCCGTCAGTGCTGCTGCTTCATGATGACCAACAGGCTCAAGAAGTACTCTTTTCATATATATATTCATATAGGTATTATATATACATAGCACTTCAAAAAAACCCAGAAAATTCTGATACCAATTTTTAAAAATAGAAGCTTTTTCATGTTTAGCGTCACCTCAGAAATGTAATTTGAAGATATTCCCCTCTCCCCTGCCCCCACTCTTGTTACTCTTATTCTCTTTTTTCCTTTTCTTCTCTCTGTGTCTCTGTCTCTCTTTTACATTTATTGATTACCTACAGAGTTCCAGGCCCTCTGTGGAGTACAGGGAAAATTTTACTGAGAAATACCTAGCATTTTCTCCATGGAGTCTATAGTATATTTAGAAAGAAAGAAAATTAAACATAATTACAGGTTATAAGTGCTAGTAAAAGACAAATAGTGGGTGCTGTCATGGGGAGTTAGGGAGCATAAAGTATCAAGATATATCCCTCCCCCCAAAAAAACTTGTTTAAGCTAAAAGTAATAGACAATAATGTAAAAAGTTGGTGTATTGGGAAGGAGAGGAAAGCTCAGAAGACTGTGCTAAGCATAAGAAACATTGCATAGAAGGTGAAAGTAAAATGATTCAAAGATCTGAAAGAAGTTGAAATAAGACTAGGCTATTGATGGGGCCATTAGGAGAACTGGCAAGAAGGAAGACTGGTGGGTGAAGTGAGGACCAGCATCATCCCAGGAATGTGAGGATGGTTTGATCTTCAGAAGTATATATTATGCAATACACAATTTTTAACAGAATAAAAGAGAAAACTCAGTATGCTCATATCCACAGATGCAGAAAAAGGCATTAGATAAAAGTTAGCACTCATTCAAGAAAATGTCTTAGCACACTGAGATCAGAAGGACACTTCCTTAACTTCATAATGGTTTCTCTCAATAAACCTAAATAAATACCCTGTTTAATACTGAAACAAGAGAAGCACCTCTTTTAAAGTCAGAAACAATGTGCTATCACCACTTTTCTTTTACATTACAATGGCAGTTGTAGCCAAGAAGTTAAAAGAAAAAAAAAGAAAAAGAAAAGAAGATATAAAAATTGAAAAAATAGTAGGGACCATATTCTGCTTAGAAAATTTCCCTTCCAGATACCAAACAAATTAGTGAATTGTGAAGGATTAATCAAACTTTTATATCAACTGAGAGGCAGATTAAAACAAATCTTTCAACCCACCAAACACCTCAGATGATAATATAACTTAAATGTAGCAATTGCTTTGTGTCAGTGAATTACTAACCAAAGTAAATGGCCCATGTTGGTCTTTGCTCAGTATTTTTTACTCTCCAATCTGTCTTCCATTTCCTTGCCAGTTGCATTTCAGTATTTACTTGATGTGCACACACACACATGGTAAGTGACTGTGGAAACATGCCTGTCAAGGTCTTTTTAATCGTGTGTCCAGTATCTGGTTAAAAACTATGATGACCACAAAATTTTATAGAGTCTTTAAGGAGTTGCACAAGAAATGTTCTAACAGTGTCCTCCTTAGATACAAAAAACAACCCTTAAACAATGGTTTTAAATAGTAACAACTATCTTAAATATGTAAATACCACAAAATATACTTGTCTGGGCATCATCAGAACTTTGGCCTTTAATTAGTTTTCCTTACTTGTTAACTCTGTTTGCTGGCATTTGTCACAGTGAGGCCAAACTTTGCAGCAAGCATTGTAAATCTTAATGTCACACATACCCTACATTTTATGGAAACAATGTTAGATTTATAAGAATCACATTATGGGAGCAAATGTAGTATTATATACAATCCATGGGTTCCTGTATTTCAATTCCTTGCTATGTTATTTATAAAATCTGTAATCTAAATAAGATTCACTTAACTTCTTTAAGGTTTAGTTTATCTGAAATGTGCATGGTAACACCTATTTTACATGAATCTGGTGAGGATTAAATAACATAAGCCCAGTCAAGTCCACATTAACTGCTACTCGGGGTGGAATAAATGGTAGTCTCTTCCCTTTCTTCTTCCTGTATAGAATGTCAATAATAACTGATGCCATAGTATCAAACCCTCAGCATGCTTTCCAACCTCTTAAACTAGTCCTTGATTTAAAGAGAACAAACCACGATACCCTAAATTAGTGTCAACATTAGGAAGGAAATCTCCAAAGATATAATTTTTGCAAGATTAGGGAAAATATTAGGGGCCATCATTTTTTTTGTTGTTCATTATCATGTCCCCACAGTAGAACACACTGCATGTTTTATAGTGGAAGCTTAATAGAAATTTATCAAATAAACGAATGAATGAACAAACTATGAGGGATCTTGATATCATCTTTTACAACCACTTTATATGTTTTTTGAGGTAAAATTCACTCCTTTAACAGTTTTATTTTCTTTTATTATAATTTAATTTTTATATTTGAATAACCTTTATTGAAATTCTTTTGTCAAGAGACAGTTGTTTTCATTTTAGTCATTTCATTGATCACCATTGAATTAAGTTAGTCTGGATCCATGTGGATTAACCCTAAATTTTAAAGTGTACATTTTTAAAGTGTACAATTCAGAAGCTTTTAGCACATTCACAATCTTGTAAGACTAGTACCACTCCTTAATCCAAGATCATTTTCATCATCCCCCCACCCCCCAAAAAACCCCTGTACTCTGAATGTTCACGTCCCATTCCCTCCTCCTCTGTGTCCCTGGCAATTGCTAATCTACTTTCTGCCTCTATCAACCATCTTATTTTTAGTGAAGAGAAGCTAAGGTCTAGAAACATTGCCTGGCTTCTCAGGTTACACAGTCAGTAAACCTCAGAGCTGGGGAGCCAGTTCAAGTTTGCCTCCCTCTCTAGAGCATTGCTGTGCATTGTTTTACATACAGATCAGTTGAGCCATTTCTTTATTAAGAAGCATCACTCACATTTCTCCTTCCATTTCAGGGTCCTATAAGATAAATACTACTCATCCTGACTTTGTCTGCTTAAGTGGATGATTGAAGGAAGACTCTCCATTTCCAAAGCGCACTTCAGCAGTAACAAACACATTGCCCCAGCATGGTTCAAAGTGCATTACAAACCTTACCTCATTTTATCTTCATTATGCCTATGAGACAGGGACTAACATCCCGTTTTTCAGGTGAGGAAATTGTGATACAAGAACTTAAGTGACTCACTGATGATCACACAGCTAATAAATTAATAAGTCAAGGATGTTAATAGGATTTAATTTTCAAAATGGGAGGGATTGATTGTAAGTAACATAAATTCAGGGAATGTGGAAATCGACAGTTAATCAGGGTTCTACCACACAGGATTTCTCAGAGGTTTTAATGATTCAGTTGTCTTTAATGGATTGAGTCTTATTTCTCAAACATGTTCGAGCAAAGGCATTTTTTTAAATCAACTTATTGCATTATAATTTACATACAGTGAGCAAACTCAGTTTAAGTGAACAGTTTTGACAAATGAAGCCACCACCACAATCACAACAGAGGCATTCGCTTCAGCACCCCATCCCCAGAGAACTTCCCCACCCCAGGCCTCAGACAACTGCTGGCTTGTTTTCAATCACTAGAGACTGACTTTTTTCCTAGAATTTCACATATGGAGTCACTCGTTAGGTACTTTGGATCTCTCTTTCTTCGCTCAGCATAATGATTTTGAGACACATCCATGATGCTGCATGTTACATCAGTAGTCTGTTCCTTTTATTAATGAGTTTTCTTTATGGCATTATATGGAAATGCCAGTGTGTTTATCATTCACCTGTTAATGAATATTTTTGTTTAGTTTTGATGGAGTATCTTGCACTTTGGAATGCACTGATATGAATTCTGGCTAGTGATGATTTTAGATACTTCTGGACTCTTGGAGAAGTAAATCATTTCTGTGATGTAGGTGACAGTTCTCTTGGTCATGTGGCAGCTGTGACATGAAAGAGAAAAAAAAAAGCATCCAGAGAGTACTTTCTTCTTTATGACATTTTGTTGAGCATTTAACATACCTTACCTCATCTAACTCTATGTTAGGATGTCATTCTCAAGACCACAGTCAGAAAGGATTTGGAGGAAGGAATGTGTGTGTTTGCTGTATTAAATAGAATAGAGCAGTATAACAGTCTAATCTCTCTCTGGATAAATTGAACAGGTTTTTGTGATAGAATATTAATGTAGCTCCGATCTGTATGTTGATGGCAAGTGTTCTGTTGAATGTAATTAATAAATATGAAGGATTAGATGTTGAGTCTGATATCTGTTGACCTTGTAATTCTACAGAACTTACAGGCAATAAAATGTCCCAGTATGTTGTACTGAATCTGTGTCTTGTTTTCACAATTATCTTTGTAACTGGTCTTACTCAGTTACCATTCCAGAGAGCTCCTCTTCCCTATTACAGCACTAATAAATTAGGGGTTCCATAAGTGCCTTTGTTCAAATTCATTTTCTTCTTTCAGCTAATGAACAACCATCTGCAGCTGCTTCTCGATCTTAATCCATCTGCATGGAGATGCCATTGTTATATAGAGTATTCTATAAATATTGCTATGTTGACAAGCTGACTGCAGATGGGGAGGGGGATACTTTTATTATTATTATCCTTGATTAAGAGAGAGGCCAGATTGACAACACAAGGGCTCTGAGGTCCCTTCTCTTCTGTAAATTGTCTGTTCATATAATTGTATTTCTAGTAACAATATTACAGTATGCATTACAATCATCATTGTGGTTGTTGTTTGTTATTCGCTGAGTACCGCTTCTGCATTCTGCACTGTGTAAGGCACAGCATGCAGGAAAACAGAGCTCACACTCAGAAGAATTAAATATTTGTATTATAGAAAGAATTTTATCAGCCTTATGAAACTGAGTATTTAAAGTAGATACAGTGTCTTGTGCCACACTTAATTACCATGAACTAGGCAAAGGAGTTAGTTGTACCACCTATATGTCACCGCCCCTCGTACACAATGAAATTGCTCTGAAGTAAAGTCATGGGTTAGAAAAGAAATATCCTCATTTTGATTCAGAATATAAACTTTTTTTTTAGTGAGACAGCTTGAGAGATGACAAGTTCATAATTAATGGGAAGAACTTTCATTACCAATGACTTAGGCTATTTCTATCCAGCAAAGTGGAAAATAAACCTATAATCCAGTTGGCTTGAGGAAAAATCTACTTACTATGTGCCTGATATATTCAACTCATTGTGTTGGGTGCTGGGAACACAGTTGTGAACAAGACAGACAAGTTTCTGACCTGTGGGGAGGTTGTGCTCTGGTGGGCCAAGACAGATATTGTACAGTCACAGTTAAGGAAGCACAACTGTGGCTGTGCAGAAGAGCAGGGTGCTGTGGAGCATGGAACAGGAGGACCAGGGGAAAGGCATTCAAGCAGTTGACTTGTAGGAGGTTAGATCATGGCCCCCAAGAGATATATCCCAAGAACATATATCAATGTTACTTTATTTAGAAAAAAGAGCTCTGCAAATGTAATATGAATATTGAGATAAGAAGATGTATTTGAATTGTCTCATGGGCCTTAAATCCAGAAACTGTCCTCATAAAAGAAGTGTAGAGGGAGATTTGAAACAGGCAAAAGAAGTGAAAACATAGAAAAGAGGAGGAGGTAATGTGTGGCCATGGAGACAGAAGCTCCAGTGATGTGGCCAAAAGTCAAGGAATGCTTTCAGGCAGTGGGAGCTGCAAAGGCAAGGGATGATGTCTTCTGCCCAAAGTCTCCAGAGAGCTGGTGGCCTTGCTGACAGATTGATTTTTTTATTTCTAGCCTCCAGAACTGTAAGAGAATAAATTTCTGTTGTTTAATAACTTCCATTTATGGTAATTTACTATAGCAGCTCTAGGATAATAATACATGGCCTATGATCTAGTTCTCCTCCAATTACCAGGCTGGGGAGTGGGGGGTAGATATAGAGGCAATACTGAGGAACAACAGAAAAGACAGGTGGTCCTTATAATCTTCTAATCTCCTTTAAACATGATAACTACACCTCCAGGCAAATAGACCAATGGTACTTGCCAGTATAACTGTCCTTATCTAGGGCATAGTTTTAGAAGAATGTCTCAGATTTAGGATTACTTATAGTAAACAAATCCACAATGTATGGATTTTGAGGCATGGCTCTCCAGAGAATGTATGCCCTGCTAGGGTACAAAATGAACATGCTTCATAACATAAATGCAAATCCCACATGTAGAACACATGTAATATTCTGGGTTAAAGAGTGGATGCCTGAGGCAGGAAGGAAGGACTTGGTTGGTACATGAGATCTCTCACCCTCCTCCTTATTTGCCTGTGGCTTTTGACTGCTTGCATTCTGGAAACTATTAGTAAATCTTGATATTGAGTAAAAGCTCTGATTTGTATGAGAATGATTTCACAAACCTGAAACCCAGTAAAACTGAGAGAGGGGCACTGTGAGAATTTTCACTCAAAAAGTTACATAAGCTGATATCAGGAGAATGCATAGTTAATATCTTATGTGGTAAACAGAATGCTAAAACAATCCCCAAGAATTTCTTGCCACCTCCTGTCTGCACCATATACACCCACCTCCTTCGAGTGGGTGCATATTCACAAATGCCTGTGGATATAATGGTGTAGCTCCTCCCTTAGCCAGATTTTATGGAAAAGGTGAGGAGATAATCTGTCCTGTGATTCTACTTCATTATGTAACACTCTGTCTTAAGTGAAAAAAGAAAGATTCTCCTGCTGGCTTTGAAAACCCAAGCTGCCTTGTTGTGAGAGGTCCTGTGAGATAACCCTGTGGCAAGGCCCCGAGGGGGGCCTGCAGTTGTTGAGAGCGATCCCCAGCCCACAGCTAGTGAGGAAACAGGGACCGCTGTCACACAACTGCCAGGAACTGAGTTGGGCCTCTGTGGGTTTGGGAGGAGAGTCTCCCTATTCTCTAGATGAGCCTACAGCTTGCTTGACACCTGGATGGCAGCCTGGTGAGACCCTGAGCGGACCATCTAGCTGAACCATGACTGGGTCCTGACCCACAGAATCTGTGAGATGATAGATGTGTGCCACTTTCTGCTGCCAATTTTTTGTTAATTTGTCACACAGCAATAAGAAATTGTGCACCAATTCAAAGAGAGCTGAGGTTGGGTAGAATGATCTGGCTAAAAAAAGCTGTGAGTGCAAGAACTTAATGCAAGGAACAGTGTGACATGGTACAAGAATATAAAGTCTGACATGCCTAGGATGTGCCATCTGAGGAGCAGTGAGGTTGAAGAGGGAGGCACAGGCGGAGAGTACAGGGCTTTGGAATTCTGGTGGAATAGTTTAGACTCTGTCTAAATGGCCAGTATTTGAGGGTTTTAAAGCACAAGAGTCATAGAATTAACTATCACTGCCATTACTGCTGTAATAAATTACCACAAACAGTGGCTTAAAATCCTGATATCAAAACCTGGCAAGGATAACACAAAAAGAAAGCTAAGACCAACATCTCTGGTGAATATAGATGCAAAAACCCTAAACAAAATACTAGCAAATCAAATACAACAATACATAAAAAAATACATCACGATCAAGTGTGGTTTATTCCAGGGGCATAAGACTGGTTCAACATACACAAACCAATCAATGTGCTACACCTCATTAACAAAAAGAAAGGATAAATATCACATTATCTTATCAATAGATGCAGAAAAAGAATTTGATAGGATACAAAATCCACTTATGATTAAAACACTCAATAAAATAAGAATAGAAGGAAAGTACTTAAACATAACAAAGGGCATATATGACAAGCCCTCAGCCAACATCATACTCAGTGGTGAAAAACTAAAAGCTTTTTCTCTAAAATCAGGAACAAGACCAGGATGCCCATTCTCACCATTCTTATCCAACATAGTTCTAAGTCCTAGTCACAGCAATAAGGCAAGAGAAAGAAGTAAAAGGCATTCAGATTGGGAAGGAAGATGTAAGTGTCATACTTTGCAGATGACATGATTCTGTACATAGAAAACCCTACAGACTCCACCAAGACTATTAAGAAAATACACACACACAGAAAAGAGGTAGGATAGAAAATCAATATTCAAAAATCCACTGCATTCCTGTATACTAACAACAAAAATTCAGAAAGAGAAATGAAAAAAATTCCTTTTGTAATTGCAACCAAAAGAATGAAATACTCAAAATAAACTCAACAAAAGATGGGAAAGACCTGTATACTGAAAACTATGAAGCATTATTGAAAAAGAAAAAAGTACAACAAAATGGAAAGATATTCCATATTCATGGATTGGAAGAATCAACATAATTAGAATGCCCATATTACCCAAAGCAATATACAGACTAATTGCAATCCTCTTCAAAATCCCAGTGTCATTTTTTAAAGAAATAGAACAAAAAATCACCAGATTTATACAGAACCATGAAAAACCACGAATAGCCAAAGCAATTCTGAGACAAAGAATGAAGCCAAAGGTATCACACTCTTTGACTTCAAATTATACTATGGAACTACAATAATTAAAACTGCATGTGGAATGGAATAGAATTGAGAACCCAGATATAAAACCACATATATATGGGTAGAGAATTTTAGACAAAGGAGCCAGAAACACACAATGAAGGAAAGAAAGCCTCTTCAATAAATGATGCTGGAAAAATTGAAAAGCCACATACAAAAGAATGAAACTAGATTACTAGATTACCCATGTACAAAAATTAATTCAAAGTGGATCAAGACTTAAATATAAGATCTAAAACAATAAATTACATAGAAGGAAACATAGGTACTTAACTTATGGACCTTGGTTGTGGAGAATATTTTATGAATTTGAACCCAAAAGCAAGGGAAGTAAAATAAAAAATAAATGGGACTCTATTAAACTAAAAAGCTTCTTCACAGCAAAAGAAACTGACAACAAAACAAAGAGGCAACCAACAGAATGAGAGATGATACTTGCAAACAACATCTTTGACAAAGGTTTAATATCCAAATATGTAAAGAACTCATAAGACTCAACACCAAACAAACAACCCAAATGAAAAATAGGCAGTGGACTTGAACAGATACTTCTCTCAAGACGACATACGAACAGCGAACAGATATATGAAAAGATGTTTAACCTCACTAGCTATTAGGGGGATGCAAATCAAAACTACCATGAGATACTACCTCATGCCTGTTAGGATGCTATTATCACAAGTCACAACAAGTGTTGGAGAGGTTGCAGAGAAAAGGGAACCCCCATTCACTGCTGGTGAGAAAGTAGACTGGTATAGCTACTAAGGAAAATAGTCTGGCAGTTCCTCAAAAACTTAAGAACAGTTACCATACAACCAAGCAATCCCTCTCCTAGGTATTTACCTGAAAAACTCAAAAGTATATACTCGCAAAGATATATGCTCCCCTACATTCATTGTAGCATTATTCATGGTGGCCAAGATATGGAGACAACCAAAGTGTCCTTCAATAGACGATTGGTAAAGATGATGTGATACATGTACACAACTGAATACTACTCAGTCATAAGAAAAGAGGAAGTATCGCCATTTGTGAGAACATGGCTGGGCCTTGAGAATGTTATCCTAAGTGAAATGAGTCAGTAAGAAAAAGTTAAGAACCACCTGATTTTGCTCAGATGTGGGATATAAAACTGAAACTCATGAACACAGACAGCAGTGTGGTGGCTGCAAGAGGGAAGGGGGGCAGTAGAGGTGGAGGGGGCCCTAATGTATGGTGATAGAAGATGGTTTGGCTTTGGGTGGTGGGCATACAGTGCAATGCACAGATTTGGTATCACAGAAATGCACACTTGAAACCTATATGATCTTATTAACCAATGTCACCCCAGTAAATTAAATAAATAAATAATAACAGTGGCTTAAAAAGAGCAAATTAATTCAGAGGGTAAGAAGTGTGGAATGGCTCACAGTTGTCTAAAATTGTCTTAAGTTGTCTTAAGGCCACAGCAGGTCAGTGTTCTTTTCTGGACATTCTAGAGGACAATTGGTTGCCTTGTCTTTGAGTTTCAGAGGTCACCCACATCCCTTGGGTAATGACCTCCTTTCTCCACCTGTAAAACTGGTAATGTTACATGTCTCTATTCTTTTTTAAAACTTTTTATTTATTTATTTGTTGTTGTTCAAATACAGTTTTCTGCCTTTTCTCCCCACTCCTCCCCACCACCCAAGCCTTCACCACCTCCGTCCCCTGTTTCCACCACCCCCGTTGTTATTTTCCATGTGTCTTTTATAATTGTTCCTATAAACCCTTCACCCTTTCCCCCCATTATCGCCTCCCTTCTCCCCTCTGGTCACTGTAGTCTGTTCTCAATTTCAATGTCTTTGGTTATATTTTGCTTGTTTCTTTGTTTTGTTGTTTAGGTCCCTGTTAAAGGTGAGATCATATGGTATTTATCTTTCACTGCCTGGCTTATTTCACTTAACATAATGCTTTCCAGTTGCATCCATGCTGTAGCAAAGGGTAGGAGCTCCTTCTTTCTTTCTGCTGCATAGAATTCCATTGTGTAAACGTACCATAGTTTTTTGATCCATTCATTTACTGATGAGCACTTAGGTTGCTTCCAGCACTTGGCTATAGTAAATTGTGCTGCTATAGACATTGGGGTGCATAGGTTCTTTTGGATTGGTGTTTCAGGATTCTTAGGATATAATTCTAGCTGTGGAATTGCTGGGTCAAAAGGCAGATCCATTTTTAGTTTTCTGAGGAAATTCCATAATATTTTCCATAGTGGTTACACCAGTCTGCAATCCCACCAGCAGTGCACTAGGGTTCCCTTTTCTCCAAAACCTCTATAAACACTTGTTTGTTGCTTAATTTATGATGGTCATTCTCAGCCATGTGAAGTGGTATCTCATTGTGGTTTTAATTTGCATACCTCTGATGGCTAGCAATATTCAGCATTTTTTCATATGTCTCTGGATCCTCTGTATGTCCTCCTTGGAAAAGTATCTGTTCAAGTTCTTTGCCCATTTTTTAATTGGGTTGCTTGTCTTCTTAGAGTGGAGTCATGTGAGTTCTTTATATATTTTGGAGATTAACCCTTGTCTAAGGTATCATTGGCAAATATGTTTTCCCGTATGATTGGTTCTCTTTTTATTTTAATGCTGTTTTCTTTAGCTGTGCAGAAGCTTTTTATTTTGATGAGATTCCATTTGTTTATTCTTTCCTTTATGCCCCTTGCTCTAGGAGACATATCAGTGAAAATATTGCTCTGTGGAATATCTGAGATTTTCCTGCCTATGTTTTCCTCCAGAACTTTTATGGTATCATGACTTATATTTAAGTCTTTTATCAAGCTTGAATTTATTTTTGTATATGGTATAAGTTGGTGATCAAGTTTCATTTTTTTGCATGTAGCTGTCCAGGTCTCCCAATGCCATTTGTTGATAAGGCTATTTTTGTTCCATTTTATGCTGCTGCCCCCTTTGTCAAATATTAATTGACCATATATAAACTTGGGTTTATTTCTGGGCTCTCTATTCTGTTCCATTGTTCTATGTGTCTGTTCTCATGCCAGTACCAGGAAGTTTTGATTACAGTGGCCTTGTAGTACAGTTTGATATCAGGTATTGTGATCCCTCCCACTTTGCTCTGCTTTCTCAAAATTGCTGCAGCAATTTGGGATTGTTTATGGTTCATTATAAATTTTTGAAGTGTTTGTTCTATATCTGTGAAATATGCCATTGGTACTTCAATAGATATTGCATTGAGTCTATAAATTGCTTTGAGTAGTATAGACATTTTGATGATGTTAATTCTTCCAATCCATGAACATGGTATATGTTTCCATTTGTTTGTGCCTTCCTTGATTTCTTTCTTTAGTGTTGTGTAGTTTTCTGAGTACAGGTTTTTTACCTTCTTGGTTAGATTTATTCCTGGGTATTTTTTTGTTGTTGTTGCTATATCAAATGGAAATTTTTTCCTGATTTCTGTTCCTGTTATTTCATTGTTAGTGTACAAAAATGCCTTTGATTTCTGGATATTGACTTTGTATCCTGCTGTTTTGCCAAATTCATTTATTAGGTCAAGCAGTTTTTTTGGTGGAGTCTATAGGATTTTCTATGTACACTATCATGTCATCTGCAAACAATGGCAATTTTGTTTCCTCTTTTCCAATTCAGATGCCTTTTATTTCCTTTTCTTATCTGATTGATGTGGCTAGGACTTCCAATACTATGTTGAATAGAAGTGGTGAAAGTGGACAACCTTGTCTTGTTTCTGATCTTAGGGGGAAAGTTTTTAGTTTTTGCCCATTGAGTGTGATGTTGGCTGTAGGTTTCTTGTGTATGGCCTTTATTATGTTGAGGAATGCTCCCTCTATTCCCACTTTGTTGACTGTTCTTACCATAAATGGGTGCTGTACCATATCAAATGATTTTTCTGCATCTATTGATATGATCATGTGATTTCCTCTTTACTTTTGTTTATGTGATGTATTACATTTATTGATTTGTGAATAATTTACCATCTTTGCATCCCTGGGATGAATCCAACATGGTCATGGTGTTTGATCTTTTTAATGTATTACTGGATGTGGTTTGCCAATATTTTGTTGAGGATTTTAGCATCTATGTTCTTACCATTCTTCTGAGGAAGACAGCCACATGTCCCTCTGTCTACAGCCAGCAAAGTTTATCTGGTTTTTAAAAACTTTTGATCAGACCATGTCGACCAGACCATCCACCATAATCTTTCATCTTAAGACCTTTAACTTTATTACATCTGCAAAGTCTCCTGTGCCTTCCAAATCAACATATTCATGGGTTCCAAGGATTAGAACATGTATTTTGTGGAGATATTGTTCTGCCTACCACAACCATACCGACTGCCTGTGGAGAATGAACAGAGAGAGGTGAGAGTGGATGAGGGAGACAGTGTTGGAGGCCGTTCCAGGAGACCAGGAGAGATGTCAGGGGAGTGCAAAGCAGAGTGGTGGTATTTTTGTAGCTTGGGTTGTATTTGTACTTCATGTAGATGTAGAAACAGAAAGAAAGAGGAATCAAGAACAACTCTCAAGTTTTTGGATTCAGGATCTGCGTGGATGGTGGTGACATTTCCTGAGGTGAGAACCACTCGAGATGGAGTTGATTTGTGTTTCATGCTTACTGTGTTTGATAGCTTTTTTCACTCTTCCAGATTTACTCCCTCTTTCACTACCCTGCTTTCTGCCCCAGGAGGCTGATGTTTATGTCCTGCATTAGCAGGTGACTTTGCCCTCTCTCTGGAGTTGGGCTCAGTGAATAGGCAGAGGGAAGATATCAAAGGAAGAGAGGAGAGTGAGGACTGGAAATTTATTCCATGGGGTCTCTTCTTGCAGGGTTTTCTTGGGTTAGCTTTGTCCCACTGTCTATCAGACAGTCCTCTCTAGACAGCTGGTCCACTCTCTCTCTCCACCCCCTTCTCCTTTCTCTCTCTCTTCTTGTAACCACTTCCTTTGCTTGCCTTACAGATCTGGGAGTGCTAATAGCTTTCTGCTGTTACCAGGCCTATATCAACACTTCTTTCTTTTTCTAAACCATGTCCAGAAATTTACAGATAGATCCTCTATTACATCTTGTTATATTTCCTCCTAGAAGCCTGACCCACATATGCTCAGTTTCAGACATATTGATGACTGTAAGATATCCCAGGAGAAATTTAGACACCTGAGTCTGGAGCTCAAAATCAAAGTGTAAACTGGAGATATGAATATGGACATTACTAACATAGAGATAAAAAATGGAATTTTGTCAATTGACAGATCATTTAAGAAGGGAGTATAGAGGTAAGAAGAGGGGGAAAAACTTAAGAGAGCGTAAAGAGGAGTTTTAATATTTAAAGACTGGTGGAAAAGCAAAAGAGACTAAGTAAAATTAGCCAGTGAGATAAAAGAGAAACCAAGAGAAAAGGATGTCATGAGAAAGGAAGAAAAATTGCATTAGTTGACTTGGGCTGCCATAACAAAATGTCAGACTAGGTGGCTCAAACCACAGACATTCAGTTTTCACAGTTCTGGAGAATGGGAAGTCCGGGATAAAGGTGCCAGCACAGTTGGCTCCTGGTGAGAGCTCTCTTCCTGCCTTGCAGGTAGCTTCCTTCTCACAGTGTCCATCCAGGGCAGAAAGAGGTGGAGGGAGAGCTCTTTAGTAACTCTTCCTACTAATCCCATCACGAGGGTGGGTCTTTCATGGCCTCATCTAAACCTATCTCAGAAAGTCCCTATTTCCAAATACCACCACATTGGGGTTATAGCCTCAACATATGAATTAGTTGTGGGGGTGGGGTCACAGTTCAGTCCACAGCAGGATTTAAAATGGGGAAATGGTCAACTCTCTCTAATGCTGCTGAGAAGTTCCAGAGGACTCTAAAAAGTGACCATTGGATTGTACAAAGCAGATTATGCATTTGATAAGTATGTATTAGTAACTTAACTTTACGTAGTAATTTATGTGTAATTTATTAGGCACTAATGGCATCCCAGGTAACTCAGTTCTTGAGCTCATGAAGCTTCCCAACCAGCTACAGAGCCAAGCCATACACATACATCAATTTAAATACAACAGTAAAGAATTAGTGCAGAGCTCTCTGAAGGCCCAAAAGAAAGGAAATAATTTCAATTCTCATTTACAGGGTACATTTAGATTTCAGAAATCTAAGAGCAATACATACTCATTCTGCTACAAGGTACCAAGTATTATTCCCATGGTTACATTTTAACAGGAAAGGAAATTGAAAACTTGGAGACAATAAGTAATTTTCCATGACCTATGACTAGTAAATGAAAGAGAAGAGATTCATGTCTATTTGACACCAAAAACCTGGACTCTTGACATGCATTTCAGGGTGTAAATTTACTAAAACAACAGTGTTTTTCACCTTGTTAAGAATAATTAACACATAGTCTATGGATTCTACATACCTCTGGAAAGCTTTTTAAAATACTTCTTATATCATATATTTACAGGAAGTTGCAATAATACAGAAAGATCCCAGGTACCCCTCACCCAGTTTCTTCCAATGTGTACATTTCACATAACTATAGTAAAATATCAAAACCTCAGAGTTGACATTGCTACATGTGTGTGTCAATTCTGTCATTTTATCACATAGGTAGATTTGGTGTAACGACTATGATGTTTAAGATACAATTCCTTGGACACAAGTATTTTCCTCATGCTATCCCTTTTTAGTCCCATCAACCACCCACTCTTTTCCCACACCTCTAACCCCTAGCAACCACTGATCTGTTACCAGTATCTATAATTTTGTCATTTTGAAAGTGTTACATCAACAGGTTCACAGAGTATGGACCATGCTGGGACTGGTTTGTTTTGCTGGGCATATGCCCTCTAGATCCATCCTGGTTGTTATGTGGGACAGTAGTCCATTCCTTTTTACTACTGAGTAGTGTCTCATGGCCTGCAAACACCATGTTTTTTTACCAACCCATTTGTTTAATGCCCCATCTTTACAGGATGTCTGGTGGTTTCCAGTTTAGGGCTATTACAAATAAAGCAACTCTGAACATTCTCATACAGGTTTTCCAGTGGACATAAGTTTGTATTTCTCTGGCATAAATGCCCAGAACAATTACTGGTTTGTATGGTAAGTATATATTTAGGTGTGTTTTTTGAAAATTACAAAACTGCCAAACTATTTACCAAAGTGGTTTTATGACCTTAAATTTCCATCAATAATGTATGAGAAATCCAGCAGCATTTGGTATTCTATTTTTTTTACTTCAGCTGTTCTAATAGGTATACAATGATATCTCACTATGGACTTAATTTTAATTTTCCTAATAGCGAGTGATGTTCAACATCTTTTCATGTGCTTAATTGCCATGCCATCTATATATCTATTTTGGTGAAATGTCTCTTCATATCTTTTGTTCACTTTCTAATTAGATTTTTTTTACTATTGAGTTTTTGAGAATTCTTTACATATTGTAGGTACAAATCCTTTGTCAGATATGTGATTTACAAATTTTTTTTCCAGTCTGTAGCTCGTCTTTTCATTCTCCTAACAGGGTCCTTCACAGAGCAATTTTTAAATTAACTGCATATATCTACATAATATATGATTTGTATGTATTTATATAATTTTTATGTATAAAACCTTAGAGGCATCAACTAGGAAGTCTTTCCCAATGACACTGTCATTTGAATCAGATATTCTGCTAGTGTTTACAAGTCATGTCTTGGCAATACACAAGGCATAGCCAATGTCACAGTGTCTTCTATACAAGGCACTTAGAATAATACTCACCCAACATGCAAACAGGCACATGGACAAGTTGCTACTAACCCATGTAAATTGTACATTAAGGTGGTCTATACTTTATTACATTTTCAAAATGCCTTTATTCAGGACAGTAACTGTTTCATAAGCAGCAAGAGAAGGATTTTCGGAGTCAGAGATTGAGAAAATTGGAAGGCAGCATGCAGGAGATAGAAGTTATAAAATACAATTTCATACAATTTCTTTAGGTATCAAAGCTTGTAGGAAATAGCTGTGTTACATTTCAGTCGATTAATCTAAATACATACATACATTGGAAAGCAAAGTCTAAACTGAAGACCTGGGCACTATAATGTATGTTTGAGAACTATCCTCAGAGAAATTAACACTATGGGGTGACTCGGTTTGTTGTAGTAATAGAATGAAAATAAAGACAATTGTCTAGCTTTTTCAATTATCTAAGTATTATTTGTTTACTTTTCTTGATTGGTTTAAATCTCTTTAGGAGTAAGAAATAAAACAAGAAGATGGGTATTTTTTCCCTTCTAAGTATTAGATTCAGTGTTACTAATTCTAGGTTACAACTAGTAGATTAACTATGTATTGTAACTATGAATGGTATTTCTTTAATTACTGTCTGGCCAGAGAAGCAGCTAATTTAAGTCTATGCATATCTAATCTCTTAATCTCTATTTGCTGAAGGAAAATAGTTTTCCTTAGCATTTCTTTTTATAATCACAAAGATTAATTCTAGGAGTAACAAACTATTCTAAAATCTAAAATTACTTTGTCATTACAACACCAATATTTTATTTGAAATACCATCTTAATTTTCATATAGAAAAAATGCCCAAATGTTAACTTATTAATATGTCCTAAAGTATTCATAGCTCTCTTGCCAGGGTTTCTCAAAGGTTTGACAAAACACTTGTGTGGACTGTAAAAAAGAGGCAATTTTGAAATAAATGAATTTGTCCCTTATAAACTGTCCACAAAGCTACTCTGCTTCTTCTCCTCCTCTAGGAGTTGACAGCTTTGGACAAAGAAACTTTTATGGCAGTGACTGACTTGCAGAATCATCCAAGGCCACCCTTTCCATGAGGAAGAGGTCAGCAATTAGATGAGGTGCTGGTGGATTGACCTTAACGCTAGGGGCTTAGTGCTCATTCCATTCTTTTAGTGAAGTTCCTAAGAGATTCTCGAGGAAATAAGGGGGAAGGAGCAAACTGGCTTGAAAATCAGAACTCACAACAGAGGGCAACAAGCACAGGAACAAAAACTTTTTCCAGATCAGTCCTTCCAAAACCAGCAAACCAACATGTCGTGGAAAGGGCAGCCTCACAAATGACAAAACAGTGTCCTCTCAGGCCAGTGACACAGTTACTTACTTTGGTGAGTGGTGCTAAACTCCAGGAATATATTTTATAAATTAAATACTCATAATAAGACATCAACCCAATTGATCCCAAGAATGTCTGTTGAATCTCTCTTTCTCTGTACCCCTCCCCTCTTTTATGGTGGGAGAATGAGGCTGATGGCAGTTTGCCATGGTTATGTGATATCCTGGCAAGAAAGTGCCTCATTTTATATCACAAACATATGGTCTGGTAATGGTTTTATATTATATTCCGTTAGTGTTTTATTCCTGTTTTTAGGAGACCTCTTCTCGACAAGAGCAATATGTTTTCTTGTCGACCAATCACATCAACTGTTAACACATGTCTTTACTTTTGGAGTTCACGATGGTTAAAAAGTTAAAATTTAACCTTATATTACGTGGGACCTAAATTTTGATTATGCAGTAAAGTTGATCTCTGGTGCTTATCTGTGTTGAAGTTACTTATTCTCTATTTTCCTTTCAATTAAGAATTATCTCCCTCTTTGCAATGGTTAATGTTTCTCAAGTTACAAGTGACTAAATTGAAATGTGTACGAAATGTGGCAACCAGGATGGTAAGATGAATCTAAACTTAAGGCTGCAAATTGGTGTCCCTCTATCCAAATCTGGCCCACAGATGTGTTTTGTTTGACTTAGAGAGTGTTTAAATGTGTTTTTTTTTTTTTTTTGAATCAGTTGCCAACATTTAAAAATTGGGAGATTTCAAATAGAGGTCTTGCTCCTCGGGTTCTTTGAGATCTCCGAGCAGCCCTGGCCCAGACTCCCACACAATGACAACTGCTCTGTGCCAAGTGGCATCTGCCTTTTCCCTTGGGGTTCCTTCTCTGTCTGGCTCACCTCTGTCCTATCCAACATGGTTTCACGTGTTTATATTCTATCTCCACCTCTGTAGACATCTGAGTTTGAGACCCCTCTTCTATGTCACGTGAGGTATTTCGGAAGAATTGATGGTGTGTGGCCTTGAGAAATAAATGATCCAGAAAGGCAATCAGTTATCCTCAAACATATGAAAGATCGTTCCTGGGGGCAAATGTTTAGAGCAGTAAAGTACTGTTGCCTCAGGAGGCAGGAAAATCTAGGAGAGGGCAAATATTGCCTAAATGTAGCAATAACATTTTGAATAACAATAAGCCAACAAAAAAAGGAACGTGCCTCACTGGGGCAAAGAGACACTCCTGTCCCTGGAAGTGTGGGTATGGCAGGAAGCCCACGGCTTGATCACCAAGGTTTCCTCCAACTTCACGAAATCTGTGAAATTGGCTTTTTACAATCATTTTCTGTGGAGCTATGACGTGACCTCTATGCTAAATGGAAAACAAGTTTGAATTAAAACATACAGGTCTTTGACATATTCATATTATTGGATGTAGTGGGATAAAACTTGGTGAATGCCAACATCATCCTTCTGAATCACGGGCAGTGCCCTGATTACACTTGTTTCAGAGAGTTACTCTCTAGTCACAGGGCATTTGATTTCCTTTCTAATAACACATGGCAATCAGATGTAGAGTTTTTCTTCTGGAAAAAACGTTATTTTAAAAACAGAAAATCAGCACAACTGTCAGGATAAAAAAAAGCACAATACTTTTGAAAATCACTCTGAAGTTTTTATTTGCTGAAAGGATTAAAGAAAGAATATATAATGCCCCTAAAGTCTTTACAAACCACCACCACAAAAAAAAAAAAAAGACCTACAATAATTGCTGTGCAAGGAAACAGTTATTGGGAAAGCAAAAGATTGATGTGGGCATCAGTAGGTTTCAGCCTTCTGTCTGTTAAGGTTTTGCCTTTTTACATAAATCAAGGATTGGCCTGCAGGTAAAATACAGCCCACACTCTATCTTTGTATATAAAGTTTTATTAGAACAAGTCATATCCATTCATTTATCTATTGTTAATGGCTGCTTTTGGCAAAGTAAAAAGACAGTTGAGTAGTTCTAACACAGACAGTCTGACTCACGAAGCCTACGGTGTTTATTATCTGGCGATTAACATAAAAATTTTGCCGATCCTATGACTAGCTCCCTCATACTATTTACATCACCAATTCCTGTCAGTATAACAAAGAGCTGAGTGAGGTCTCGATGTTGCTGTGGAAGACAACACCGTATCCTATTTCTTTGGTGGTAAACAGAAGACTGCTTTTTTCAACTTTGGACTACTTTGTCTCTGTTTTCAACTTGCACCTACCGAGACACAAAACTCAACATTTTTTTTTCAGTTTCATACAAAGAATTCACTCATGCAGAAGTATCATGGAGCAATGCAGACTTTCACCAAAGTATTCGGAGGGAGGGGGCAGGTGGAAGAGAGGCATTACATTTCCCCCAGTAAACAATTTTAAAATTCCCTTTAAAACTTTCTACAGAGTTCCTTTTGCTTGAAATTTGTTAAAAAGTTAGTAAGTACAAGTTTCTTACCTCAACTATCCCCAGGAAAAATGAGAGGAAGCAAAATAGGAAGCTTTTTTTTTTTGATACCAGAATTGCCTTTATTTTAGTTTTCCATTGCTTCTGGAGCAGAGTAGAGGACCACACCATCACAGTTCAGAGTCTGCAATCTTTGGTGAAAGCGTGGAAACTGCTGATTCAGAGAACTGATCCAGTTCACTCATGTGATTCCTCCAGTTCCCTTAATAATATATCTTGCACACATTCTAGAAAGTGATAATATCACTTATGCTGCTGAGATTTTCAACTCCAACAGTTATCCTAGAAATTACCTTTAGGATGGTGGAAGGAAAATAGATTGTTGTTAAATATAATGTGTATACACAAAGCAGTAAATGGCTTCTGCTCACAATTTAAATATACCAGCAACTTCTGTCGCTAGCCGTTTGTCAAAGCAGGTATTGTGAAAAGAACCTCTTGTTCCAACATTTGGAAATAATAGATAAGATACAAACATCTCTGGACATGCAAAGCTAATCTCAGCGGCGAAGGAAATCCACAAGGCCCAAAAGCTAAGATGTCCCAAGAATTTTCGTCTCCTACCTTCCCTCTTCCCAGCTCACAGATCCCTGGACCTCGCCCAAGGAGTGTCACCTTCCCCCCTCTGTTATGCAGGGCCCTTCAGCTCTGACCCAGTCCCTCCCACCATATTTCCATACTCAGTTTCATCAGGAAGAAAAGTTAGTTCTTTAATAAGAGCCCACCCTCTTCAGAAGGTTGTTTTGTGACTTGTGCCAGGTTGACTTCTTGCCTTCTCCCCAACCCCATCCTAAGCAAAGAAGTCTGTTCTATGGGCTTTTCTCATTAATTACCAGAGTTGGTAAGGGGATCATGTGAATAGCTGGAGGACAGATTTTTCATGAGGCAAAGCAGGTATTGCTGGTGCCTTTCTCCCATGACAAAGAGTACTCTCAGAGAAGCATCTAGCTGGGGGCAAAGCTGAGCAACACACACCCAGTGGCTCAGAGGCCCTCCCTTGCTTCAGCTCTAAAACCTTTTCTCTAACACTTTCAGATACTCATTGAAAAGTGCCACTGATGACTTTGTAGGCTGATGTCTGTCAATGAGCGGTGTAAAGTGGGGATCACTTTGAATGGAAAGTAAGGGACTACAAAAAGGAAAGTTTGAGAACGTAGAATTGTCCCAGAAAACTGTCAGTTCCAAGAGGGGCTTTTCTGGAGCCCAAGTGAGGCACAGAATAC
This sequence comes from Tonatia bakeri, assembly GCA_004024845.1. Lineage (NCBI taxonomy): Eukaryota > Metazoa > Chordata > Mammalia > Chiroptera > Phyllostomidae > Tonatia > Tonatia bakeri. Next base: position 68,791 of record PVIA01004001.1, read on the forward strand.
CTTGAGACGCCAATGGGGAATTTGGGAATATCAAGGGCCACGTTTACATATTTAAAATTCCTGATACTGAACTTCATTCTGACTCATTCCTCAGATTTTAGCTCAAATATCACATCTTTAAGGACGTGTTTCCAGACACCCCCAAAGAAGCTGTCAGAGTCTCCTGGTAATCACTTATAACCTCTGAATTTGTTTCCTTAGTGTCTCCTGTGACCATTATAATTGCATAATTAATTGTGCAATTCATACATAATGTGCTTCTCCTCTCTAAATGCAAATTCCATGAAGGGGGACACCTTGTCTGTCTTATTCACTACTCTGTTTTCAGTGCCAGACACGGAGTTGGCTTTGTTAAATGAAAGAGCTATAAAGTTACTGCAATGATGCAGTTACAATCATTATAATATTACATCTGCTTATAATGCACCTTTGAGTAGTTTTTTCAAACTTTTAAAAAACTGTCATCCAGTAAGAAACACCTTATACATCCTGACATGACACACACACACAAAACTAAACAGAAATGTTACTGTAAACAATGCTGACAATCATTACATACAATTCACTCTAAAATTTCCTAATCTCTTCTGTTTCAGTTTTTAAAAGTGCAGGTAGTGACCCTTTAAATTGGTTTCATGACCTGCTTGTGAATTGCAACGTACAGTTTGAAAAACCCTGCCCTAGGGCACTTCATAATCATAAGTTGCAATTGAATATTAACCGGATTTAAACTTTGCCTTCATTCATCTGTCTCTGTATATTTCATAGGGTTTAGACAACATATTCCTTGTGGATGCAGCAAAATACTTGTTAAGGGTTCCAAAACTCCTCATATGACCATTCAGTTGTCAACGCCCCACTGTGGGCACTCACAGGTAGAGGGTGTTGTGGGGAAGATGGCCCGGCATGTGGAAGTCCACTCTGTCTTAAGGTAATAATTTACTTGCAGGGAGAGTAATTTACCTGACATTCCACTTGTACATTTATAATTAGATTTAGATTTCTTGCCCAGTTTTACTACATCAGCCTAACATATGCTGTGCTACAGATGGAAGTCCTAGGTTATGCAGCACCAGGGCCCCTGAGGCCTTGTGATTCCAAATTAAACTTGGGTGTGCATATAAACCATGCAAATTATGCTATGGCCACATGCTCAGCACTGCCAAAAAGAAATCAGGCAACAAGCCTAGAAACAAAATGCATCGAGGACAGCCTCCTCTTGCTGGAAACGTTTTTATTAGCCGGGGATGTTGAAGGGTTTTGAAAGTAAATACTCAACTCAATTGCCATGACTAGACGCCCATATTTCCTTGGCCATCAAAACAGGCTGGTGGCTAGGCATGCTTTCTAATGCTCATCCATATCAGTAGAATGGGAGTAAACTTAGTGAACTCATCAGAATGTTTGTAGGCTCAGTATAGGCAAAATGTTCTCACACGTGAGTGACCAGAGTTGTATTATTCTTTGGAAGATGCTGCCTCAGTGGATGGAAGCTCTGTGTTCTTCCCCCTCCTACCGGGCTGACGCACAGGTTGCCTAAGACTTCTCTGCTCAGACGTTATCTCAGGTGTGGGTTCATCTGAAAGAGATGCAGGGTACTGTCTGTAGGAGGTGGGCAAGGGGCTGGCACACGGGGGTGGGGTGAGGACAGGATGTCTCTCTCTGTGTCCACTGGCTTCACTCTCCTCTTCCCGAGGGTGTCAGGCATTAAATTTGTGAGAGTGAACTTTGTATTGGAAAGTAAATCTTGCAAGTAAACTTTGTATAGCAGAAATCATAAGTACAGCTCAATAAAGTTACAGAGTGAACATACCCACATAACTAGCACTCATATCAAGAGACAAAATATTTCTAGTTACACAGAAGCACAATCCATGCTTCCTTCCAGTCATCTGTTCCCCAAGGGCAACTATTGTCCCTCCCTTCAATATGATAGATGACCTTTTCCTGTTTTTGAATTTTATATAAAAGGACTCATGTAGAATACACACACTTCTTTAAATGTGACCTCTGCCATTCTATTTCATGTTTATGAGATTCATCTGTGTGGTTGTAGTTGTTTGTTCATTCCTACAGCTGTATGGCACTTCACTGGATGAACGTAACACAATTTTTAAATCCATTCTGTTGCTAATGGACATTTTGGATGTTTCTAGTTTGAGAAAATTACAAATAATCCTGTTAAGGAACATCCCTGCACCTGTCTTCTAATATATCTATGTACATATTTCTGTTGTCATATGTAGGAGTAGAATTGTTGGAATATTAGATATAACAATGTTCAGCTTTATTTGAAATCTCTGAATAGTTCTTCAAAGTGGTTGTACCAATTTACACTCTCACCAGCAAAGCATGCAAGGCCCAATTGCTCCATGTTGTCTGTCTGTTTCTTTTATTGTATTATTTCTTCTATTACCATTTAGTCCCCTTATATGCCCCTGCCCCCAGCAATCACCACATTGTTGTCCATGTCCATGCATCCCTATTCCTTTTTGCTTGATCCCTCCACCCTATGTTCATTACCCTCCTTAGCTGTCACCTTCTCTCTGAGTCTGTCTCGTTTTCCTTGTTGGTTCCATTTGTTCATTAGATTCCACATATAAGTGAAATCATATGGTACTTTCTTTCTCTGACTGGCTTATTTCACTTAGCATAATGTTTTCCAGGTCCATCCATATTGTTGCAAATGGTAAAATTTTCTCCTTTTTTATAGCTAAGTAGTATTCCATTGTGTAAATGTCCCATAGCTGTTTTATCCACTCATCTACTGATGGACACTTGGGCTGTTTCCATATACTGATTATTGTAAATAGTGCTGCAATTCATTTTTTTTTAATTTTAGTTACTCTATTGGGTATTTTTAATTTGAAGAGCATGGACTTTGGAATTAGACAGACATGATTTTTCTTGTGTCATACTCTAGCAGTTTATATGGCTCAACAAGTCATAGTTCCTTTCTAAATTTTGCATTTCTTATTTGCAACATGGCAATACAAATAGTTATTACATAGGAGAATTAAAAATGATAAATTAAATAATGTGTGTGAAATAATAATATTTATTTCTTAAGCATCTACCTTATATAACTACGTTAAGTATTCACCTATACCTGTAAGCATAAGACATAGCACTTATGAGCTATATCCCATCACCATCAGACTTACAAACATTGTAGAATCTAGTGCTTTGTAGTTATTCAAAAAGTGTATTGAGATTTGCCGGGGCACATGTGATTTATTTCTGTCTGCTATTTCAGGGCTCAAAGTCTCAACATCACGTCACAGTGTCAGGACAGAAACAGTTTAGAGGAGACTGAGGAACTAGCAGGTGAAGACGTGAACTTTTGTGTCTTTCCAAATGAAGAACAAGAAATGACTGTTGGGAGGCATCAATCGTGCTTTCCAAATGTTTTATTATAAAGTCTATGTATGAATGTAATCCTTTGTCAAAATTTCACCACATCTTCTTCTGCAAAGAGGTGTCATGTTGCTTTAAGAACTGAATGGTAAAATTGTTTATGGTCTGTCTTCCTGCCCAATTTGTAGAAGCTAAAAAAAGCCCTCACTTTTAGAAGAATGTGCCCATGATTTTTCAGAATACATGAAGAAACCTTTAGGTTGGCAGATCACTTTCAACAATTGGTATATATCCAACAGCTCTTCAACAGCCGGGGCTTTGTCTACACAATAGGAAAATAAACATTTAAGCAGGAAAAAAACATCACAGAGGACTGTAGTTGCAAGTTGAAAGTGTACCCCTCGTTCCCCCTGTTACTACTGTACTATTGGCAAGGGGAGGAAGGAAAGGGGATTTTCATGCGTTCTCACTGGCTCTTAGGGATCCACTTCCATTTGGTTCACAGACAAGCCTCTTGGTTCTTACTGAAGCATGTTCCCTGTTCTCACTTGTCTTTAAGTTTAACAAATAATTATAGTGTCCCTCCAATATAAAACTGTTTAGAAACCATGAAAGACTGATTCCTAAGTTAATAAACCAAAAACACATTTTCTCAAAACACAGTTCTTTAATTTTTAGAGGCTCGTATAATTTAAGGGAATTTAAATCCATGTGTTTTTTATTCACTTGCACTGACATCATCAAAATAGCCTTTTAAACAGCTGGTTGAGCCTTTTTTAATAAAGTTCACTTCTGACTTCTTTCTTTTTGAAAACAAGATTTTTCTTTTTTGCCAAAGGCAAATGAGCTTAAATGCCAGAAGATTTGGATTTTGATCAAAATTCCAAACCCGTAAATTTTGAGGTTGAATTTTTTGGCAAATGGACTCCTGACTCCCTATTGAAATTAGTTGCAAAGAAGAAAAAAAAAAGTAGCATCTGAATGAAGTTTATGGTCAAAACTGGTTGTCAGAAAACTAAAGAAATATCTATATTTGCTGCTCCATTTTGTGCCAAATCTGAAATGAATCAATGTACAATGTGTATTGGATTATTACAGAAACATGATCCACTGCCAAGTGCTTAACTTTTCCACCATCTCTGGTTATCATGAATAAACCACAATGCCATAGTCTCCAGAGGTTAGAAACCTAGCACACTGCGGCTGTCTGAGATTTGTGAGATGTGATTGTTTTAACAGAGTCATTTTAGAGAAAAATCCTTCACTAAACATTGTAGATGCTCATTATACACACATGTGTATATGTGTCTATATAAAATGTATACTTGTATATATATAGGAAATATGTGTGTAGGAGTGTGTGTGTGTGTGTAACCTCTAGGGATTTTTCTTTTTAAATAAGAATGCTCTCCATCTAAAACTATGTTTAATGATTTAGCAAGTAAAATTATAATCTGAGCAAAAAATATGTGAATGATTTCAGCCTTTATAAATATATCCACATGCTGCAATTGAAACAAAACTTCTAAAGCCTTTTGGTATTAACAACTCGAGACTGTTTTCTCCTTGTTGAAACATATACGGGCTGAGCAGTAAGCAGAGAGATGTGCAACTGGGAGAAGTTGGGCTTTACAGGAATCTATCAAGCAAACAAGCATTCTAATCTCCTCCAGCCCTCCAGCAAAACCAATGCCCCATTTAAGAAACAAATTTGTTTGCCATCAAAAATTCCTGAAAGAATAATTCCCCTGGAACAGGAAAATTAAAAGACAGAAAGTGAGAAGATGAAAAGAGATGAGTTTTCTGATTTTATTTGATAATTAAGACTTTAAAAAGAGTTTTTACATATACACCCTCAAATGAAGATGCATAAATATTAGTGGGCACTGGCTTCAGATAAAAACAGAAACCAGAACTTTATTTTTGCATTATTGCTAACAGGTTTGATTGCATCATTCTTTCTGAAGGAGAGCTCTGCAGTTACCTATAGGGTGGAATTTGTTTGCTATCAAAAGCTCTGGAATCTTCAGAACCAGTTTTCAACATCCAGTTTCTATAGTCTTAAAAGAACCTTCATGAGTTTACAAAAATATATTTACAAATTCAGAGTTACAAATTCAGATTTACAAATGAGGTGATAATTCCTATGTACTTACTCATGTTCAAGCTTTGTTACAGATACCTCATTAATTTTTTAAAACCTTGGCAAAGACTATTGTCCTCAATTGATAAATATAGAAACTTGGATATATAGAGGTAGAGCAGAATGAATTAATTTCATTATGAAATATATAGTCACAGAATTTTCAGTGGATTCACTGCAGGTCAATTTAAATGAGAACTTCCATTGTGCATGGAATAGCTGGATGGAGGTTGGAGACAATACAGAAATAAGGCAGGAAGAAAAATATCTGAGGAAGATATCACCCATTAAATCCAATTGAAATTAAAGAGTTGTCAGGGACAAATAGGATTTGATTTAATGACGTTTTATTTGTATCTTTCAAGTAACTCCTTTACTGCATAATATAAAATACATTACTGTTGCATTATTAAGCAATAGATGTTTTCAGAAGTGTTTTATATATTGACTTTTTCAGCTTAATCTAGAGACTTCTGTTTCATATTGGCAGTAAAATTGCTAGAGTCTCTGACTTAGCTGTGTGACCTTGGCAGCTTACAAAATTTCTGCACAGCAATTCCCTCATTTATAAAATGATGGTGATGATATACAGACATATTATACAAATGTACTGAAATATCTGAAAGTATTTGACTTCCTTGTAGGTTACAAAGATATCATTGTGTTCAATCATGATTATATATTGAAGTCTCTTCTCTCTTCTTCCGTCTCTCTGTTCTCCCTTTCCTTCCTTCCCAAATATAGACTCTTATTATAGAGTCATAGGTTGTCAGAACTGGAAAAAAAGCCATAGAGATCATGAAACTCTATCAAAAGGGAAAATAAGGTTGCAGAGAAATGAAATAATTTATAGAAAGTAGCAAAGCTACAAAGCTTTTAATGGCATAAGTGGGTTTAGTCCCCAGGTCACTGGAACTCCCAATCCTAACCTCCGAGGGAGGCACTCTAGCAGAGTGATGGGAGCATAAGACTGGGTAAGATAGGGGGTCAGCCTCTACCACTGACTAACGCTCTGCATCTTTAAAGTGGGATTAAAAACACTGTCCATCCCCTGGCATTCTTGTGAGGTAATAAGCATTTAGTAGAATGCCTACAACTTATTAGCACTGAATGAACATTTTCTCACTGCATTTCACTGTTTCTCTTGAGACAGTGTAGGCTACATCCACCTTTATTTTTGTGCAATGGAACCCAGAGTTATGAATTGCAGTCTCAATGGCCCAAGTGGTTCTACTGCAGAGTGTTAATATCTAACTTCAGTGCTTGCTACATAACACTTTGAGGTAGGTTGTAGCATTATGAGAATGCTAAGGCACATAGAAATCACTTGTTCAAGAGCACATGGCTACTAAGTGGCTCTAGAGTCCACATGTTTATCACTGTGACACACTGCAGGTAAAGCAGGGAAGATCATTCAGCACCACTGAGTCCGGGGAAGCAGGAATGGAATTCAGGCAATGTGCTGCCTTCTCCTTTCACGATGAATGTGTGTAGAGAACTGCCTCCTGGAGAATTACGTGCTCATAACTCCCACTCTGCAAAGGAAATGGGCTCCACAATTGTAATGTGGCAGAATCACTGTTGGCCTGGAGACCTAAGGCAAAATCTCCCAAGAGTAAAACAAAATGAGTTGCAACATCCAAGTCACCATGTGTGTTTGTCCCAGCCCAACCTACTACAGACACTCTCTTGAGGGCATTCTTGACATTCATACATTTGAGACGCTGAAGCTCAAGGTTAAATTGTTCGATTACCAGGGCAAGATGGGCCCACTGACATCATCATGCTTGGAAGTTGTAGTCATCCCTCATTTCTGAGAGCATTAGATTTGTGAGCATGTTGGTGTTAAAAAGCTCATTTAAAAATGAAGATGGATGTTTAATTATTGTTTGATTTGAGTTACAGCCTTTCATTTTCCAAACATCTTAAGAGCAGAGAATCAAAATTGTTACCTAAGAAACTATTGAAATTCTCTTGACTCTTCTGGTTATGTATTATGTATTCCATGAGTTCTCTGCCAGGGATATAAGTCAGAAACTCTCCCGCTGGTTTTGATTACAGCTGCAAAGTCACAGATTTGAACAGTTCTAAACAATCATTCTTCTGAACCTGCACATAGATATAAAACATTTTCTTTATCCTTATCACATAAACCTTCAACGAGTTTTGCTTCAAAGTAAATGCCAGTTTTCTTCCATTTTTTCCTCATTTATCATTTTAACAATTAGCAAACCTAATTTTTGCAACAAAGCGACCTCATTTGCATATTCAAAGGTCACTGTACAGGTTGAAGCTATTTAATATCAAAGTAATGATAATTTAACAATCTCTTCCTCTGAATTCAGATAAAATACAAAATTACCTCTGGCTTTTTAGACTTGCACATTTACAGACACATGATAAAAACATGAGATTGTGATAATGGCATGAGCAATGTAATGAACCATCAGTTAGCGATGGTAAACTTTCTTCATATCCAGCTTCAGGTCTTTGCATTGTCACTTTATTATTTAAAATGGAGCCATTGCATTTCAGTAAGTGATATCAAGAACATAATTTGCTAAGACACCTCTTTATTTGAGGTGCTGTCAGGACTGGCAATGAGAAATGACACAATCCCTCAGTTGAAAGTGACAGGCACTACTATATTAGTCCAGCGCCTGTGTATTTCTCTGCTGTTTTTGAAAAATTGCATTTCCTTTGTGTAAGCAGAACAAAAAGAAATAGAAATCAGTTCCATGTGAATTCTGTGGTCCTCTATATTAAACTGTAATTGTTTCCTGGTAAAAAACCAAGCCTGCAGGATTTCCTGAGAAATAATTTACAAGGATGGGTCCTGGGTCCAGCTTGCTTTTCCTCCTGTGCTTCTGTGATTGATGACACTGCAAGAAGCTGATCCATTTGCCTTGGCTACATCTCCAGAAAGTTCTTTTGCTTTAAACAAACAGCAATCTTCAAAAAAAATTCTTTACATGGTATTCGCTCTCACCCAGCTTCTTGGTTGGTAGTTGATTTTCAAGTGTGGCACTGCTCTGAGGGACCCAGTTAAAAAACCCAGTTGCATCAATACAACCATGAAGACAGCTTGTATGAATTATGTAAGGTAACAGCTCATCCAAAAATTATAATTCAATCTAGTTCGCTCAATAGGAGCTATGATCTTTAGAGAGGTAATGTGGCATGGACGCCAGTGTAGGGGTCGTACACACCTGTGTCCAGGTTCTTCCTCTCCCACTGCATAACTCATACATGTCACTTACACTTCACAAGCTATAATTTCCCCTTACGCGAAACTGGGGAGTGACGAAGCCTATTTTTCAGAAGAGGAAGCAACCAGCTTCTTGTGAAGCTGAGTGAGGTGAAGATTGGAACATACTCTGCAAATTATAGTTTGACAAATAATAAAAATGGTGAATCAGAGCCTTGGAGCCCATTGTTTGAGGACCTGTGTGTTATTTTAATAACAAGTACAGAGGAGGATAACCCAACTGTCCTTAGGCCTTACCATGTGTCAGGCATAATGCCAGGCACACGGCACACATTCTCATGTATTCCCCACAAAAGTCTTGTAAAGGATATGTCATTCTTCTCTTCTACAATAATAATTATGTCTAATAATTATTAACTGCACAGCATATGCCATATTCTGTGATAAGTGATTTATGCATAATTTCATGTAATCCTTAAAATAACCCTATGGAGAAAATGCAGTTGTTATCCCTACCAAGGAGACAAAGGCTCAGGGAAGTTAACTTGTCCAAAGTCATATGGCTGATTATAGAACTCATTAAACCACCTCCCATCAAAACTCTTAGCCCCATCCCTCCTTACATGCCCTCTGACTTTCTGGCTTTGGATCTTTTCAGATTGTGTACATTTCAAGCTGACTTTATTGATAAAAATGTGCAATGGGACTGGAAAAGGGTAGGAGCATAAGTGCATATGCAGCATGATTTTTCTGGGCCCCTCAAATATTTTATGCCTCCCATCTCACTGGGGCCCTGCACACTCTCTAAAGTCAGGTAAAAGCCCTGATGCTTGGAGGTTTCTTCTCTCATGTCCCTAAGTATGCTTTCAGGCAAGGTTTGGCAGCATGGAAGGAATAAAGATTCAGACATACTGTGTCACATGACATGAGGTCAGAATAATGATACAAGCCATCTACTAAAACCAATTTGGGATAGCTTGACTATGTGTCCAGCATAGATCATCAAATCATCATTTATTATTGAAAATTGTGACTTTATTCTTCAGAAGGCAATGCCAATTAAGGTCCACACATGCCTATTCCAGTCATTCCAAGTTTCTGAGTCACAAGCACAAATAACTGAGCTCAGGAGGTGTTGCATCACAAGAAGAAAAGTCAAAATCCTTAAACCTGCTGCTCTGCAGGGCCAAATGGATTGGTGAAATATGTGGCTGACAAATTCTCTAGCATCTTAGAGATTAAAGAAGCATAGCAGAACACAAAATGAGCATTTTAGGACCTCAGAGCCCTGCCAAAAATCAGACAAGTAAACCGTTCACACCTAGAAGTTCAATGATCAGAAGTATTTTGTAGCCAAGGACTTTCATTATTGCTATACCATAGTACAGGGAGTCTTTTCCACCCTCACCTGTTAGTGGCTTCTTAATAAATATGAAGCTTTGCTATTTGCCATGTGTACAGTGTGGTGAAGAGCAAAGAAAGAAACAGGATGAGATTTCTGTTCCAATGAGATAATTATTGTATTAGCTCTTGAATATTTGTCCCAAGAATTAAATGATATAATATATTCTCAAGACAAAATGTGTGCCAGGCACAAAGCAAGACTGTGCCTAGTACACCATAAGTGGTCAAAACATGTTAGTTTTCTTGGTGTTGTTATTATTTTCATCTTATTCTCACCTTTTCTTTCTAGACATTCTTCACCAACCCAGGCCATGTCATACCCATCCATTTACCATTTTAAAGACAGAGAGAAGACAAAAGTGGAAGGAAGAAATAAAAAAGTAATTAGAAAGAGGGGCACAAGAATGGTTGTTCCAAAATCTGATGAACCGCTCTGACACTCTCAGCTCAAGTATTTATAAGGGAGTTAGAAACTCAGGTGTCCTTTATCTCAATGTTCTGATATATACATTCTGGGGATGGCTAATATGAATGCACTGTCCACCTCCAGGGAAGACATCCTGTTTAACAAGCTATAGAACAATTTAGCACCAACGTACAGCCAAGGAGCAAAGAATTCAGATTTTTGCTGAATCTTTGAATGTCAGTGGAAGACATTCAAAAGACATTGTGTTTATGTGCAAGATCTCATTCACTACTCTTCCTTCTTTGCCAGAAATAGAAGCAAAAATTGCCTTACACACAGCTATTCTCACTGGGCACTGACCGTTCAGCTGTGAATAAGGAAGTTCTAAGAGTCTTGTGAGGACAAAGCAGCATGTGATATGTTCATCTTCACTTCCTAATATGAGGAGACACAAGGCATAATGAAGGCATCTCTCTCACCCCCTCTCTACACACACATCACATATACATGATATGTCTATATTATATGCATACATACACACATATACACACATTTATACACATATCTGCTATTGTGCTTAAAATATATTTGTTTGTGACACACCCTTATTGTTGATTTGCACAAGGCTTTCTTCAGTTTGTTTTTTTTAGTACTATATTAAATTACAAAATAAAAACAACAACACCCTCCTGTGGAAACTAGAACATTGGCAATTATATATATTTTACTGATTGGCATTATCTTAGCCCTTTTCTATTCCCCCTAAATTACTGTCCATCATAAACTTGCTTTCCATTTATATAATTTTATCATGTTGAAAACTTATATTCTCTTGCATCAGTTGTCTTTAACATTTAAAATTGTTGTATGTAATACCCTGGGACTTACTGTTCTTATTTAAAATCATGGTTAAAATGAATCCATTTTGTTTTATGTAGTTATATTTCATCTTTTTGAAGCCTATATTGTATTCCATAGCATATATATACCACATTTTATTTGGCCATTCTTTTGTTAATGGGCATTTGGATTATTTCCACATTTTGCCATCTGCTTGGCCTAAAATGTGTATTAACCAATAATGATTCAATGATCACTCAGTTTTTTTTTTTTTAACCACTTCTATCAGTCAGATACATAGTCATGAAACCAATTAAAAGGAAAGGAAGAAGGGTTGAGTACTTTTTAGTAAGAATGGCTGTTTGGGGTTGGGGAGAGTTCATTTTAGTAAGGATTACTGTTTGCCTATCAACTCCAATGGATTAAATCTGTGAAGATTTCATTTATCACCCCCTGAACTAGTCATTTGCAATTAATAATAGCTTTGCTTCCTTAAGCAAGCTGCTGTGCTTCAGTTTCTTCCTCTGTGAACATAACCAGGCTGATCTTAAAAACCTTTAAAATTCCTATCAGCCTTTGAGATTCTAGGACCAGAAGCAGAGAGAGGGACCTATCTATAATAGGAAAACCTAACATTCACTGTGCAGTTATGAAATACATGGTGCCCTGTATACTATATAAAGCATTTTCTTTAATGTTCACTACAACCTGACTAGGTAGCTACTACCATTACTCAATTTTGGAGAAAACAAAATGGAGTCAGAAATAAATGAAGAAACACAAAACCATATACATTGAAGGTTTTATAAAGCTAGCCTGACGAGTCATGAAATCAAGATGGAGATCCATGCAGCCTGGAGCAAAAGTTCCCCCTTGGCCAAGCACGCTGCATCTCTGGATCCCTCAAAGCCAGCTGACCATCTTTAGTCCTTCCCAAAGTTCTAAGAGTAATCATTATTAAACTCAGCCACACAAGTTTTATTTCTAGCTAGAAACCCCCCTCACCAAAACAAAGAATGAAATTGACACCTTTCATGAAATGCAGATTTTTTCAACAATATCTGTTTTTAAAAAATCATATATGCATTTTTTGGTTTGTTATCACAACCATTCAGTAAACAGAGAAAAATTAAGTAGCTAAGACAGAAGATGTCATAATGAATTCTGATGAAGAATGTTTGTATCACTGGTATTCCAAACTGTCATACAATGGCATATTCCTATGTTTTATATACTTATTTCTTGGCCATCTCCCCATAATGTAACTGTGGTACCATGGGAAATTTAATTCAACATGTAGAAATTATTGCCATGTTTGAATATTTTTTCCAACATTCAAAGTTGCAGTATTTTCAGTTTATTAAATATTATCAATCTATGAAAGCTTCAGCTCATTAGGAAGCTGAAGGAATACAGGGTTGCCAACTTATAATCAGTCAGTGAACATTCATCTTGTGTTGTGTGCAGAATAATGAATTAGGCATTTGGGACACAATAAAAGAACTAGAAGACTCTTTCTGCATTAAATGATTTTATAATTTAATTGAGGAAATTATCTAAACTTAAGAGCACCTTATTAAATATCAAATATAAATTTAAATGATATGAATGCAATTGGTATATACTGAGGGAATACAGTAAAGGAGGATTTATAAATTAATCAGAGAAAAGCTCTAAAGGAAATCACATCTGTACTATAAGTTATAACTTCTTCTGAGTACCTACTATGTGTAAATCCCTGTTCTTAGCACTGCAGAAGAATGATCTCATTTGATTTTCACAATCGTCCTTTAATAAAGTATTATTTTTGCTCCTATTTTAAAGATGAGGAAACCAAGAACTAGAAAACTGAGACAATAAACCTAAAGTCATGCCCCTGATGACAGACTGGGCAGGATTTAAGCCCAGGTTGGTCTGACACAAAAGATGACATGCTAGCCATTATCTATACTGTGTTTAAAGAAAATACATTAAGAAAAGTATTTGGTGCTGGGGGTGGAGGGTGTGAGATTCCTTGAGACCCTATAAATCTTGTTTCTCCTCAAAATTGTCTCCTAATTTTAGAATCAGCTAGTAGATCTTGTCTTTACCATTTATTATGGATGTAGTGCTTCCCTAATGCTTCTCTCTTTTCTTCTACATTTGTTACTGTGAATTCTATTGTAACAAAGAGCTGTCTCTTCTCTGGTGCTTATCTATTTGTTTATTTGATTTTATTTAGAAGTATGGAGCATGAATATTTATTTTATTCCATGGGTTAAATCCAATATGATTATTATTTACTTTGTTGCTTAAATTGCTCAACCTTTGGCTTTTGAGAGTTCTTTCAGGTCAGATACTATTTATTTGTGATAAGCCTCAATTTTTTTAAAGTATTTTCTTGCTTATTAATATCACAAGCTATTCCAGGTTGATATCATATATATCTTGCCCTAGCCCTGGAATCCAACACTTCTTCAGGATTATCTATTCCCTTTTACAGAAAATAGTGATTAGAAACCAAAGTTTGGGTGTTACACATGCTCAGATCAGATTTCCACTACCATCCTCTGACTACTGTTCTCACTACCGAGAATCACTTTGGTGAGATGGGAGTGAAGAGAGCCCTTGAGTAGGACAAAGCAATATGATACCAACCAAAGGAGTTGATATCACTGAAATAAGAGAGAAATTTTGTAAAGCTAAACAGGGGAGTGGGTGATAAAATTGTGCTATAAGATGTTGATTCTCATACTCAAGAGCAGCATATAACAGATAAATGAGCAAAAGCCTGGGTGATTAGCAATAGCTACTTAAGGCTATGTATGCAGGGAGGGAAACAGGCCTGGTTCTAGAATTAAAGTATAGGAAAGAGAAAGAAAGGGAGGAAATGTAAACATTAGAGAAAAAGAATTGCCTAGAGATGATGACAGACACAACAGAGGGTTAGGGGAAGTGGAAAATTTTTCTGTTTGTTACCTTGGAGCACTGAATATATGAAGGTATATATATATGAAGTATATATATATATATCATATATACTTCATACTTTCATGTAGCTCTTCACACACACACACACACACACACACACACAGCTTCATATATACTCTGATAATGTCTGGAATAATTGATTCTGTGTCAAGAAAGCACAGACTTCAGTTTTGACACTTTGATTTTAAAATTATTGAAACATATTAATGAAAATACCTCTAATAGTGAATGAGAGGTATTATACTAAAGATAGATTTAATATTTTTGAATTTCTAATACCTGCCTCTGGACCTCACTTTTAGTAGGTATTTAGAATAATAATAACCAGCATTATTAAGTGCTTACTCATCCATACAGGCCTGATTCAATCATTTTTATGTACATGACCTTATGTAATCCTCATAATAATACTATTCTTACCATTTTTATATTTTTGAAATAGAAACAGATTTAAAGAAGTTAAGCAGGCTGACCAGAGAGGCAGAGCTAGAAATTTATGAAATCAAGATTTGACTCCAGCACATCTGACTCCAGTGCTCCTGGTTTTAATCAATGGACTGTTATTGAGAGAGATGAGAGGATATGGTGAGTGATCAAACTCAAAATATGCCTTACAGAATAGATTTGAGACTCATTGTGAAAATGAAGTCATGAAAAGAGTAAGATTAAACGAATAAAAACACAGACCCTAACACACAGTCTCAAAAGACAAAGTAAAAGATGATTAAAGGAAAGAAATCAGAAAAGGAAAGAAAATATTGCTGCCATTTCAAAGAGTAAAACTGCTGTGGTAAGAGATGTCACTTACAGTAATTGTAGGTAAACTTACTGCAGAGCAACATTCCTGCTAAGAACAATTACAGAATAAAGAAAATGTCTTAAAACATTTGTTGGAAGGTATCAGGAAACACCGAATTAGCAAAGACTTCAAGAGCCAAGATTCTAGAGGAAAGTGAAGTTTCTAGATAAACCTAAAGTCATGCAACTTACCCTTGATGCATTTGTCAGTTTTCAAACAGTAGCTGAGGAGCTGTATAGAGCACCTGAAGTTTTATATAACTTGGAGTAAGAAATTGGAGTTCAAGGTCTACCAAGAAGGAGAGGCCTTAGTAAACAACCTAGGATTTCAGTAGGGACTGCACTTTGGAAATTTACCACTCCTTACATAGAATAAAGCCCTCCTCTAACCTATTCAATCCATGACTGAATTAATCTGGCCAACACTATTATCTTCCAGAAGAAAAACTAAATCCTCTTTGGAGGAAAATAATACCAATTATTCATATAGCATGTCCAGGATTTACTACAAAATTAACTCTTATCTAAGAGACAAAAACAAGGGCCTAAAATTTAGGATAAGAAAGAGAAAACAGAAACAGATCTATACAAGATACAGACAATATTTTTCAGACTTGATGTTAAAATACATGATTAACATAATATAAAAATAAATAAGACAATGAAATATTCAGCAAAGAAATGAAAAAGAATCAAGGACCTATATGAGGTCTGTTTGGAAAGTATCCAGTCATGTACTATGAAAAATAGAGACATTCATTGAAGAAGCTAGAAAATACATGAAACATTGTATGCAGGACAATGATGCCTCGGTCCTCCTCAAAGCAGGCACCTTGGGACCTCACACAGTTCCAGTCACCATCAGTTGCCCTGTCATTTTCCTGAATCTCATCAATGATGTAAAAATCTCTTCCTTTTCAAAGGTGATTTTAGTTTGGGGGAAAGCCACAAGTTGCAGGTGCCAAATGTGGGCTCTAGGAGGGCTGAGTCACCTGGGTGATTTGATGTTTCACCAAAAATCTCTATATGAGACATGATACATGAGTGGGCACATTGTCGTGATGAAGCTGCCAATCATCAGTTGCTCATAGCTGCAGCTTTCTGAATCATCTGAATAGTTTCCGCAGAAGAATGTTCAAGGTTAACTCAAAATGTTTATAGAAGCACAATTTACAATAGCCAAGTGTTGGAAGCAACCTAGGTGGCCACCAGTAAATGAATAGATCAAAACACTATGGTACATTTACACAAAGGAATTCTATGCAGCAGAAAGAAAGAAGGAGCTCCTACCTTTGTGACAGCATGGATGGAACTGGAGAGCATTATGCTAAGCAAAATAAGCCAGGTGGTAAAAGACAAATACCATATGATCTCACCTTTAACAGGAACCTAAACAACAAAACAAAGAAACAAGCAAAATATAGTCAAAGACACTGCATTAGAGGACAGGCAGAAAGTGACCAGAGGGAAAAAAAGAGGGATTTTCAGGGGAAAAGGGGAAGGGTTTGCAGGAACAAGTAAAAGGACACGTGGACAAAAACAAGGGGGGTTGTGGGCTGGGATGGAAGTAAAAGGCAGAAAACTGTACTTGAACAGCATTTAAAATTAAAAAAAAATTGTGGCGCAGATTCATTGCTCTACTCACTCAGTCACTTTGAATGTGACAGTCACACGGTACACACGCTTACTCAATGGCATCTGCTGCCCCCTCTGACTAGTACAGTGAAGCCACCATTGATCATGCATGTACATTCCCATCCACTCTCCTTGGCTGCCAGGGTACATCAATGTCACGCAAACCATCCTTGTTGTATTATGACTACACTGACTAGACTTTTTCTGAACAGACCTTGTAGAATTGTAAAATATAACTGAACTTACATCTTTTTTTAAATTAAAAAAATATATATTTATTTTAAAAATTTATTTACTTTAGAGAAGAAGGGAGGGGAAGGGGGGAGAGAGAGAGAGAGAAACATCAATTTCTTGTTTGACTTATTTATACATTCATTGGTTGTTTTTTATATGTACCCTGACCAGGAATCAAACCCACAGCCTTAGTGGATTGGGACAATGTTCTAACCAGAAGAGCTATCCAGTCAGGGCTAACATTATATCTTAATAGATAGATTTAAGAGCAGATTACACAAAACTGAAGGAAAAAATTACTAAAGTAAAATTTGTGTCAGAAGAAAGATATTCAAGATGAATCACAAAGAGAAATAATGGAAAACACATGTTTTAAAAAAGTATGATACATATATAGAACATGGTCAAAAAGATAATATACATATAATTGGAACCCTAGGAGAAGAAAGAGAATATGACAAAAGTAATACTCAAAGATATAATGGCTGAGAACCTTCCAAAATAAATGAAAATACAGTGTCACCAAACGAAAAAGTGCCGCAAATGTTACAAATGAAAACCGTGTCTAGGCACATCAAGAACTTTCCAATTAAAAAAAGGGGGGTAGTAAGAGAGTAATAAAATTATCAATAGAACTGAATATTCCAGAAGACAATCAGATGAGAGTTTCAAACTGCAAGAGAAAAGAAAAAAACAAGCAAAATGCCAGTTATCTCATGGCAGTCTTTCAGAGAGAGACAGAGACAGAGAGACAGACAGACAGACAGACCGACATGTTCTTATGCCAAAATAGAGATTCCATCACCAGCAGAGCTACACTAAAAGAGATACTGTAAAAACTTTAGCACCGAGTGAATGATCACTGATGGAAGCACTGAAGTGCTGGAAGAAATAAAGAACAAGAGAAAAGATAGATGCACAGGGAAAATCTAAATGAATATTGTGTTTCCCTTGCCCAAAGAGATATATCCAAAAAGATACTACAAAGACCAATGTTGAAGAGCTTACTGTCTGTGTTTTCTTCTAGGAATTTTATGGTTTTGGGTCTTACAGTGAAGTCTCTAATGCATTTTGAGTTTATTCTTGTATATTGTATAAGAAAATGATCCAATTTCATCTTTTTGCATGTGTCTGTCCAGTTTTCCCAACATCATTTATTGAAGAAACTGTCTTTATTCCTTCATATATTCTTGCCTCCTTTTCATAGGCTAATTGACCAGATAGATGTGGATTTATACTTGGGTTCTCTACTCTGTTTCATCAGTTTATGTGTCTGTTTTTATGCCAGTATCAACTTGTTTTGATTACTGTAGCTTTGTAGTATATAGTTTGATATCAGGTATCATGATACATCCAATTTGGTTATTCTTTCTTCAGATTGGTAAAAAAAAAAAAAAAGACCCCTATTAGGGGTCTTTCGTGGCTCCATATAAATTTTAGGATAATTTGTTCTAGTTCTGTGAAAAAATGTCATTGATATTTTGATAGGGTTTTGTATTGAATCTATAGATTGCTTTGGGTAGTGTGGACAAACAGATGGCAAATAGACATATGAAAAGTGCTAAATAACACTAATCATCAGGGAAATGCAAATGAAAACCACAGTGAGATATCACTTCACAACTGTCAGAATGGCTATAGTCAATAAATCAACAAACAATAAATGTTGGTGAAGATGCAGGGAAAAAGGAAACCTCACCACCATTGGTAGGGTTGTAAATTGGTACAGCCATTATGGAAAACAGTACGACATTTCCTTAAAAAAAATAGAACTAACATATTACCCAGCAATCACACTTGTATTTATCTGAAGAAATTCAAACACTAATTTAAAAAGACATATGTAGCATTATGTCTTCACTCCAGCATTATTTACAATATTCAATTCATGGAAGCAACCACCAGTAGATGAATGAATAAAGAAGATGTAGTACATATGCAATGGAATATTACTGAACCATAACAAAGAACGAAACCTTGCCCTTTGTGACAACATGGATAAACCTAGAGGGTATTATGCCAAGTGAAATAAGTCAGACATAGAAAGACAAATACCATATGGTTTCACTTATCAGTGAAATCTAAAGAGCAAAATAAATGAACAAGCAAAACAGAAACAAATTCACAGAGATAGAGAATGTTATAATGGTAACCAGATGGGAGGGAGGTTGGGAGATAGGTGAAAAAAGAGGAAAGGATTAAGATGTAAATTGCCAGTTATACAACAAAAAACAGTCATGCAGATGTAAAATACAACATAGGGAATATAATCAATAATATTGTAATAACTGTGTATGGTTTCACGTGGGTTCTAGATTAATCAGAGTAATAACTTCATAAGTTATATAAATGTCTAATCACTATGCTGTGCACCTGAAACTAATATAATATTGTATCTCAACTATAACTAAATTTTTTTTAATTAAAGAAACAAAGCTGCTATAGCTATATGATTATTGGAAAAAGTGTGTAGAAAGTCAGGATGTATGGCTAAAGATAAAATAAGGATTATCTCCATAATTATAAAATGGTCTATTAATAGGAAGTAGAATAAAAACAAAGTGTATGTACCTAATAAAAATCCCTGTAATATATGGAGCAAAAGTTGGCAGAATAAAGTGAGAAAAAATGAATAATTACAGGTAAAAGTATTGACAAAACTTTATAACAATAAGTAGACCAAAACAAAAGAATATATCAATAATAGATATGAAAATCACAATTAATATACTTGGACTATACAGAATGTGACATTCAAATGCTACATTTTTCAAAAGAGTATAGAACATTTACCACAATTAACAGGATACTGGGCTATAAAACATATCCTAACAAATTTCAAAAGGCTGATGTCACAGAGCACACATTTGCTAACCAGAGTAGAATAAAGCTAAAATTTGTACCCAAAAGATACTTGGAAAATCTACAAATATGAGAAATAACCAACATGTCTGTAAAAACTCACAGGTCAAACAAGAATTCATAATGAAATAAAAAATTGTTTTGAACTAAATGGTATGTAATAATCATTGCTGTTAAGTCAGTGCCCAAAGGCCACAGTCTAGAAAAGCTTGCAACTTCACAATAAGTCCATGATTTTCCAAAAAATATAACGAGCCCACACAATGTCAATGTAATCCTCAGTCCATGAATATGTTGCAAAAGTACTTTAAAAAATTTAATGTCTGCCCTGACCACTGTGGCTCAGTTGGCTGAGCGCTGTCCTACAAAGTGAAAGGTCACTGGTGCTGTTCCAGGTCAGGGCAGTGCCTGGGTTGTTGGTTCAGTTCCAGATCGGAATGCATAGGAGAGGTAAGCGACTGATATTTCTCTCTCACACTGATGTCTCTCTCCCTCTCTTTCTCCTTCCCTTCCCCTCCCTCTAAAAATAAAGAAATAAAATCTTTAAAAAATGTTCATGCCCTTGTAGTTTTTTTTTTTTTACAAATAAATAGAATTTTATTAAATGTTAATTTTCAGCATCAAGATAGATTGAGAGGCGGTCAGATATTGTGGAGATGGGAATATGTGTATTCTTGGTTTTCATTGCTGTGTCACTTGTTTGTTAATTCACAAATTGCTTTTTTTTCTTTGTCAGAGTTACAGCTTTCCTGAATAAATTGTTCCAGGCCATATAATTGTAATCATAATAATCATAGACATGACTAATGGCTTTAAAATCTATGAGCTGGTAATTCAGTAGATTTGTGTATGCTATCTCATGTATCTTGACAAAATGAAGCTTAATATTAAGATTCACAAGTATCACTCATTTGATGCTTGACTATTTAAGGGTGCTGAGGCCATCTGTCACAGGACAGTGAGAAATTGGGTGCTTCTTTCTAAATGACATGCCCAAATGAAATGCAAATGCCTTTTATAAACATCACTACGTCTAATTCATGCAAACACAATTTAGGCTACAGATATTTTTGTAAAATAAATTAGAAATATAATAAATATTAAACCTTGGCTTTATTCTTTGCCTTAACCATATTTTTTAATTTGAGTACCAAATCCTTTAGCAGAGATTATATGTATGTATATAGATATAGATACATAAATAGATAGATAGAGAGAGATAGAGAGATATAGATAACAGTCTTTGAATTGACAGGTGGTATAGTGGTGAGGGTTGGGAATGCATATATTCTTAGACTATGCATATATTCTATGGTCTGACTCATTTAGAGGAATACCTGATCATTCATATATATATGAGTGTGTGTGTGTGTGTGTGTGTGTGTGTGTGTGTATATATATATATATATAAAATCAGTTGATGGTTTCTAAAAATATTCTGTCTACCATAATCTTTCTTAGAAAAATCAACCCCAATGTCCAGCACAAGCATGTCTTTACTTGGATGTTTACTGTAAGCAACAAACAATTCTAATGCTAACTTTTGTGTTGCTGCAAAGTAGTTTTTCCTCTTGAATTTTCCATAACAAACTGGACCTGTCTCTTTCTTATACATAATCATCAATCCTGAAATGGGCAAGAAAATTGCAGCTATATATTAGCTCAATTATGTTAATATTTGAGATTGTGAATATGAGAAAGGTGTATGTTATAGCTGAGCGCCCAAAGATTTTCCAAAAATTGCCCATTTGTTCTAGTCCAACAAAATAATAACTCCAGCAGATTCTCACAGGCCTTTTTGCATGGTGTGTGTGTGTGTTTCTACAAAGTAACATACCCTTATTTTATGGCATGTTGCACTTTGTACATTTTTTCTTCTTGTCATTTTTTCAGTTGTTCTGAATAAAATAAAACTGCAATTATTTCCAGAAGACATTATTGCATATGTTGAAAATCTGAAAGG
Source organism: Tonatia bakeri (assembly GCA_004024845.1). NCBI lineage: Eukaryota > Metazoa > Chordata > Mammalia > Chiroptera > Phyllostomidae > Tonatia > Tonatia bakeri. Next base: position 90,611 of record PVIA01004001.1, read on the forward strand.
ACCTTCAGATAAACTGACAATATAGCATAGTCACTAAATATAAGGTTAACATACAAACCAACTGGATTTCTATACACTAGCAAAAAATCAATTAGAAAATAAAATAAAATACACATAAAATAAAGCTGAGTATACCTAACAAAAATGTTCCAGAACTATAAAACACTGTTGAGAAATATTAAAGGAATCTAAATTAATGGATCAATACATAATGATCATGAACTATAAGACAACATTTAAATCAATTTTCTTCAGTTTGACCAACATGCATATGTTGATATCTCAATCAAAATCCCAGAATAATTTTTTTTGCATGGAAATTGTCAAATTTCATACAGAAATGTAAACAGGTGTTTTAAAAAAGCCTCTCATGAATTTCTTTTTAAGAAAGATTAGATGACCAGTTCTATTAGAAACAGATGGTGAACAATATTTGCCTCATTTGGATACTTACTTTCAAAGGCAAAAGAAATTACAAGTTACCAACATTTATATGCATTTGTTCTTTTCATCATCTCCACTGCTACTGCCATCATCATTTTCACCTATAGTACTCAATAGTTCTCCCTTCTGTCTAATCTTAAAATGGGAACTTGAAGGATTATTTTAAAATGTAAGACTGCTATTCCTTGAACATGTTGAGCACATTTCTACCTCAGGGCATTTGCATCCATTGGTTGCTCTCCTGGAAAGCTGTTCCTCCAGATGTTCACATTCCTACCTCCTTCACCTCTTTTAGGTCTCCTTATTCAAACCACTCTTTCTGTCAGTCGGTCTTTGCTTGCTCTATTGGAAGTAGCAATCCCCAACTATACCCAGCACTATGGGACCTCCTTCACTGTAGATTTTTCTTTCTCTATACCAACTACCATCTTCAAAAAAACCCTGCATTTTGCTTATTTATCTCCCTCTACAATGAAAGCTTCATGGGGACAGATTTGTTACTTATTTGTTCATTGTTATGTCACATCTATACTAATACCTATCATGTAGCAAAGCCCTCAATAAATATTTGTTAAATGAATTACATAACTGAATATATTGATGACTTAAATGGCACTTGAAAGTTTCAAGATGATGTTCATAGGAGAAGCTATTGTAATAGTTCATCCAGTTTTCATCATATTTTCATATCATCGTTTGGTATTTTTCTCACTGGAGTGCACACTTAGAACCTCAGGGGTGCACAAAGGCCACATTTCACAGTCTGGCTGGAACATTCCATGACATGCAGAGTGAGAATGGAGGAACATGATTCTGCTATGAAAGTAGAGAGTTCTATTGTTGGCTTCAATATTCTTTAGCACATTCATAAAATCCTCAAAGAAAGTGATAAAAGAGTGGTTTTATTAAAAAAAAATAAAAAGTTCTGTGTTGTTTCAAGTGATCATCTTTGGTTTCATACTCTAAATGAACTGAAGTGAGAGAACAAAAATATCCTGGAAAAAAAGTGATTCAGTGTGTTATTTTATAATCTATAATGGAACATGTTCCAGAGAAAGGAGGTTATTTCTTTATGCACATATAAATTTGAAATTAATGCAATACAAACTTGAACACCTTTGGTGAAGGAGGACAGTAGGGTCAGACGTTAAATTCATAATAAAAACATTGCTATAGCCAGACCAGAAAGTTACTCTCTGATCTTTCTGGGGGTTTCAATAAATTTTTCTGATGATTTTTTTTTTGCTGACTTTTCACCATTTTTATAGCCTTACTCTTAGAAGGCTCATTTTCTTTCAAGAATAATCACTCCAGAAAAAATGAATCTCTGAATTTCAACAATAGTTGAGATTTTTAAGGTTTCAGCTATAAAAGAAGATAAAAATGATAAAATTTTAAAAGAAAAAGGAAGCTCAGGACAACTTTGAATGTTCCAACATCCAAATCATAGGGGTGTGAGAAGGAAAAGAGGAAGAGCAAGAAATTGAAATTTTTTTTAAAGATTTTATTCATTCATTTTTAGAGAGGGAAGGGAGAGAGAAAGAGAGAGACAGAGAAACATCAATGTACGGTTGCTGGGGGCCGTGGCCCGCAACCCAGGCATGTGCCCTGACTGGGAATCGAACCTGCAATGCATTGGCTCGCAGCCCACGCTCAATCTACTGAGCCACGCCAGCCAGGGCAGAAATTGAAAATTTATCTGAAAACAAAATGAAGGAGAACTTCCCAACCTGGCAAAGAAAATAGACTTTCAGGAAAGTCTAAGAAGCTCAGAGAGTCAGCAAGAAGTTGGACCCAAGGAAACACACACCAAGGCACATCATGATTACATTACTCAAGATTTAAGATAAGGAAAGAATCTTAAAAGCAACAAGAGAAAAGAAGACAGTTATCTACAAAGGAGTGCCCATCAGACTGATTTCTCAAAAGAAGCCTTGCCAGCAAGAAGGGGCTAGAAAGAAGTATTCAAAGTCATGAAGGGAAGGACCTACGTCCAAGATTACTTTAGCCAGCAAAGCTATCCTTTAAAGTGGAAGGGCAGATAAAGTTCTTCCCAGACAAGGTGAAGTTAAAGGAGTTCATCACCACCAGGACTGAATGATATGACATATTAAAGGGACTTATCTAAGAAAAAGAAGAAGATTGGAACTACGAACAGTAAAATGACAACAAACCCACAACTATCAACAACTGAACCTATAAAAGAAGCAAAAACAAAAACAAACTAAGCAAACAACTAGAACAGGAACAGGATCACAGAAATGGAGATCATATGGAGGGTTATCAGCAAGGAGGGGGAGAGAGGAGGAAGGGGGAAAAGGTACAGGGAAAAAGAAGCAAAATGGTAGGTATGAAACAGATATGGGGAGGTTAAGAATAGTATAGGAAATGGAGAAGCCAAAGAACTTATATGTACAACCTAAGGACATGAACTAAGAGGGGGGCAATGTTGGTGGGAGGGTGGTTCAGGATGGAGAGTAATAAAGGGGAGGAACAAATGGGACAACTGTAATAGCATAATCAATAGAATATATTAAAAATAAAAATTTAAAAATAAATTAAAAAGTCAAATAAAGTACTTTGGAGAAAAATAACTAATCCTGTGCTCCTTAATTACTTCTAGAGCATCTATGAGAAATTTTGTCATGCCACCTTATACAATTTTGTGTCTTGAATTAATATTCACTTAAGAATAACTGTAACCTTCAAAAAAATGTAAAACTGGTCAGTTTCTAGCAGCAATGTCTTTTAACCTCACTCCAACTGGAAAATAGTCTTCAATTATTGTTAGTCAAGGAAGAAATATTGTCAACTTTCAAACATCCCTAAGAAGTTTCCCTTATGGTGAAGTATCCAGGCAGATGATATCAGTACATCTAAGGCTCTTTTTTTTTTTCAAATTTTATTTTAATGATTGTTCAAGTACAGTTTTCTCCCCTTTACTCCCAATCAAGCCCACCCACCCCCCTCCCAACTTCCCTCTCATTACCACCCTCCCCCTAGTTTTTATCCATGTGTCTTTTAACTTTGTTCCTGTAAACCCTTCCACGTGTAAGGCTCTTAAAGAAAATTATCTGGGGGTATAAGATGGCATAGGTAAGCTTTTGACTAAATAAAAACAATAAGTTTTCCAGACTCAGCATTGTCTTAAGTGAGGATTAACACTTATTTTTCACCTCAACCTTATGAAATATGTACTCTTTTTATTTGCCCTTACAGATGGAGAGAATGAGGAAGAGAAGGATGAGGTACCATATTTTTGTGACCATAAGACGCACCTAGGTTTTAGAGTAGGAAATAATTTTGAAGCAAAACATGTGATAAAATATTTAATAACATAAATAACATAATATTTCATCAATGTAAATGTACATAGAACTCAACAGCAGCATTAACAACCATTATTCCTCCCAAATTTGGGGGAGGCGAGTGCGTATTATAGTCTGAAAAATATGGTAACTTGCCCAAGGTTACCCACAAGTAGATGTCAGCAGAGACAAGAGTTGAACTGAGAACCTCTAGCTGAAATCATTATGCTAGAGTACACATCAGTTTAATTTAACTCCTGAGTTCAGTCTAAAATGGTATCTCAAGGAACTCATCCTTTGAATATAGGATTGAGAAAGACAAAAGTTGGAAGGTAGATGGTTCTTAGTGAGAGACAACACATGAAATGCATCTCCAGAAACTGAAATGGCAATAATATGTGGTGGCCCTTTGCTGTAGTAGACTGTTATTTGCTTGGTTTCCCTTTGGAAGGAATAAGCTGGGGGGACTCAAAAAGGAAAGGTGAAATGAGAAATACAGTCATTGGAAATAATGTCTTCTGATTAACTACCAGTATCTATTGCCTTCTCATCAAAATCAATCAAAACCTTGTTTCTTGAAAATCAAATAATAATGTTTTTTGAATACCTATTCTGTGGCAGCCATTGTGCTGAGTGAGTTCTTTAGGTAACCTTATATAATCATTACAGCAACCCTTTTCAGGAAAATACTATTATTTTGCTTGTTATATAGATATGGATACTGTGTAAAAGATTAATTAATTTGTCTATGATCATATAGTTAAGTAGTGGAACTGGAGAATTTGCTGTATGAATTTCACTGACTGAATGAAGGCAGAAATTTTATATCATAAAATGTTCTATCTGAATTCCTTGGTTTAAGATTCATTCTCTGATTCATCTCACTCTTCATGGATGAAAAAAACTGAGGCCAAGACCAATGAAGTGACTTGCCCAAGGTCCTTAGCCCATTACTGACAGTGCTGCACTTAGAATCCTAGTTTTCTATTAGCCTGTTCCTGTAATTTTCCTGCCAAACTACTCTGCTCCTTGTTTGGGAATAAAGAGTGATTACAAAGTCCTTGGACATAAATTTTGAAAACTCCCATGATGTTTGTTTTCTGTAGTTAATTTGAAGGGAGTTGGGAGGGAGATTCCGGAGAGTTGGAATCAGTGAGGTTAGAGAGGCTTTGAAGGTGGGTAAAAGAGAGTCCAATATAAAGAGAACAGTCCTAAAAAGTATCCTTAGCTGGCCCCTAGTGAACACTGGAGTGCTTTGTTCAAAAGAACTCATCTAATAATAAACTGGGGAAAGTGCCCCTATAGGAAAAACAACATTTTGTGTGAAAGTATGATTTCAATAAGTCAACCGAGTCCAACTTTAGACTGTGATTCATTTTACAAATGAAGTTACACCCCCGGATCATGTATGCATCCAATTTCAGCCTCTGGCCATACTCTTCATCACTCCTGTGGGACATGTGTTTATTAAATTATAGCTTCTGCCCTGGTTTTGTGGAGTGGACTGTTTATCTTGTAGATTTGAAGTAACAATTATTTAAAGCAAGTTTGAATGGCATATTATTATATTTCTTCTTTTCTTTTCTACCAGCAGAAAGTATTCTCATTTTCTAAATTTAAAATATTTATCTCTTTAAATTTTGATACAATGTATTTGATACATACACAATAACATTAAAAGTTGTGTGTGTAATTATACTGTCAAATGGTTCTGTCTTCCCTCTTAATCTTACTCCAGTGTATTCAGCCTCGGAGACGCGGTGCTGCCAGACTATAACAAAACATTTGGGGCCCTGTAGGCCTCAAATATTGTGCCATACAAGAGAAATTTGGGGAGGATACATATTTTAAGTGCATGTACATAAGCATTTTGTACATGTATTTGTGTACATAGATGCATATTGTTAGCACTGGGACTTAATTGCCTGACTTTTGAATTAAAAAATAGCTAGTTAAGGGTGGAAGATTTATTCCACACACAGCCAGTTGAGGTGGTATTCAAAATCCATTGGTTGACTTGACAGTTTTGGGCTGGACAACGTCAATGCAAACCTGTGTGGATGTAATGCAAGAGCACCGATGATCAAGTGCCCTGGTGTGCTGGGCACATTATCTTTAACACAGTCTCTCTGGAAAGTAAATTCTATCAACCCTTTTTATGGTTAAAAAACCCCAAAACCTGGGGCTCAGAGAGATTAAACAGTTAGTTGGAGGCATTCAAGCAGTGAGTAAGTGACAGAGATTGGGACCTACTTACCATGGGTTGGAGAACACTTTGGGAAAGGTTGACTTTAATGATTTGTACAATGCCAACTCTGAAGTTCCTCATTTTAAAGAGCCCAGGCCATGTTTTACTCAAAACACCGCTTCTTTTCTTCATTCCATGTTACCTTTTGGCATTTATTAAGGAAAGGAAACTAACATTTACTGAGCATTTGCTTTCTACTACCTTCCATGCTGGCTCTTCCATGCACATGCTGCTTCATCTAGATTTTTTAAAACACGTGGGAAGCTCCGTGACTCTGCTCATCTGCCTCCTACCATGGTCAAAAGTGAAGAACATTCTGCAGGTAGTCAGAAGGTGAGTTGTACATGTGTAATAGGGTACATCACAAATCCTCTTGGCATCCTGAGTTTCTTCATCTGTAAAATGGGGCAGTAATACAGTTCCTGCCTTCCTCACTTTTCAGTTAGCAACAGCATATCAGAACAGGAAGTATTAGTAAAGAAAACATTGTATGTATGAACATAGTGGTCCCTGTATGATACAGTCATGTTGTATAGTTGCAAATTATCAAATGTATGTGCTCAGGACAAAGAGGGAGAGAAGGAAAATGGAAGAAAAAGAAAAAAGTAAGAGAAAATCCTTCAAACAGAGCCCATAATTTCTCTTGTTAGTCTACTTGGTGAGAATAAATGCCCAATGGGGAGGAGATGGACAGCCTTAGTCCTCCCCAGTTCTCTTGCACCTCTCCAAGGATAAGCATCTCCCCAGGATGGGCATGGCTTCTAGGAATGAGATGCATGATTTTCTAATATGATGTCCTATAACTGCAAGGCACCTGGCTCTCTGACAAAGAAATAGCCACTCATTGTAATGCAGAATAAAAAACGGGTTGTGAGTGAAAACATAATTCTCAGAGCATTTTTCAAGAATCATCTAGGTTGTGAAACCATCTGTGGTGAACCACTATTTTTTCCAATACTTATTAAACTATTACTTTTATAAAATAGAATAAAATTAATTACTAGAAAATTACCACTTGCTTGGGTGTCCAGCCAGGTCATCTACCTTACTCACAATTTTAATACCATCTCATTGCCGACCAGAAACAAATAATTCAATGACTTGTACCAGCTCAGGAACCATCCTGGGAGTAGCACTAGTCTAGATAACTGACATAAATACCAGGGCCAACTGTTAAACCCCAAACCCTCTTTAAAACCAGACTCTACTTCCTTCTCAAGTGAAGCCATTTTATTGTCCTTTGGTAATCTTTTTTCCCTCCTCCTTGCTGCTCTAGAAACCCAATGGCCTTAGGCTCTTGTTTCCCAAGTCACCCCATCCTCCAACTTCTCAGTCCTTCCTCTTCACATAGAGAACTATGTTTTGGTAATCTCTGTCCACAAACATCCACATTTCTGATCTTTCCTTTCCTTCCAAACTTCCATGAAAATAGACCCATCCTCTGACTTACCCCCTTAAGGGGCTCTTGTCTGTAGTAATCAATAGACTACTTATATTGACCAATGTGTTTATGCTGAGATGGATGAACTCGTGGTTCACTCCATTCATTGGGATTCCATATATAAGCATCTGGTTGTTTGAGGTGTTAATGCCTGCTATAATGAAGGTATTCTACTTGGAAGGATGCCATAAAAGACAGAATCTGCTCTCAAATAGTTTATCATCATGCCACCTGGATCATATTCCAAATAGACTGTCAGGTCCTTCAACATTCTCATACTTCACTCTCCTTATCAGAGCTCCTTGCCCACCACTCCCTAGCCTGGCTGGCCTCCTAACTCTTCCCTGAACACACCATATTTTTTTCAGATTTTTGTGTTCTTATTCATATTATCGAGTCAAATTCCAGGTGTCTTGCTCTCCTTCCCATTTTTCCAAGCCCAGCCCAAGCTTTATCTTCATCACATACCTTCTGGACAGAGGAACTCTGCAGGGCTACATGGCTCTGTTCTCTGGGGTCCTGCTGAATTCACAGCTATAGCATTCACTAGAGCACCATTATCATGAGGTTCTTGAGTTGTTAGAATAGCATTTGTCTTTCTCCATGATTGGATTGTAGACTGCTCCTGAGTAGCATTTCATGTTTCGTATGATGACAACTGATATTTATCAACCATCTTTATTCATTGCCCACTGGGAGCAAGGCTGTGTCCTCAACTCTCTAGGAAATACAAACATTAAGGCCCTTGAGGAATTTACAGCCCAGGAGCTGATGTGGGGCTTCTATTGTTATGGATTTTGTGGAAACTTGTCCTGTCACCTGAAATAAGTGTGTCAGTAGTCACAGGTTGAAAACCTATGGATACACTAAAGAGTGACCATTGATTTTATTGTGTGATAATGGCATGTGTTTTTGTTTTTTTAAAAAGTCCCATTGTTTAGAAATACATATTGAAGTATTTATGGGTGAAATGATATGAAGTCTGAGATTTTAAAAAAATACTCCAAGGGAAGAAAAGGGGAATAAGATAGATTAAAGATTGGCAAAATGATTATTCTTGGACTTTGGTGATTAATAAATAGTGTAATCTATTTATTTAGTGTATGTTTGAAAAGTTTTGTTTTTAAGTCCCACGATACTTGAAATACATAGAGTGAGCCGAACTTTAACTATTTGAAATTTAACCATTTAAATTAGGTGATCATTAGGACAATATATTAATTTGTTTACACATAAAATTTTCTTTGCTAGTGAAATATATTCAAAGTTGAGTCCACCCAAATACAGATCCTCATAGGCTCTGGAGGGGCATTAGTGGCCCTCAGAACAGCAGTGGGTCAGCCGGGTTCCTGGCCCCTCATCTGCAGCTGCGGGTACAATCCAAGAATCTCCCACTTGCACTCCTTAGAAGAGTGGATGTCTATATGAGACTTCATTTTTTAAAAGGGTCTCACAGTTTGGAAATGTAAAAATGTGAGAACCACTGCTATATGAGATGCCAGACGGAAGTGGTGTGCTACTCATAGTTTGGTAAAGCCTTTCATTGTTCTGATTTACTTTGATTTTAAAAATTGATACGTTTATGTCCCAGGCCCCCTTTCCTGTGCCTTCCCACAGAGGCCAGGGAGGGCTGCATTCTGTTGCTTCACTGGGTTTGTGCTGTGTAGGTTGGCAGCTTGCTCATGGCCAGATTTCCACATGGTCTGGTGTATATATCACACCATGATTCTTTCCCTCCACTTTCAGCCAGACAGCAACTTGCATGTCTCAGATGTGGTTTTCTTCTCCAAACTGGCACCTGGGGCAACTCTGTAAGATCCAGGTCTTGGTTTCATTGAGACTCCATTTAGATAGCATGAAAAGAGGAACGTGTCCCTTTCTCCAAAGTATATGTGTATTCTTGGGACTAATTCTTACCTTGGTCCATACTGGAAGTATTTTAAAGAGCAAAGAATTCCACATAGAGAAGATTCTACAGAATCATTGAAGAAATCAGAGAATACTTCTACATGTTCTTCTTTGTCTTCCTTATCAAGACAAAATGGAAGCAAGTAAATAGATCTTTCTACTGCACCCCAAGGTCTCAGATGAGCCGCTCCTTGACCTTGCGCAAGTTATCTAGTCCTCGCATTACTAAGCCTCAGCTTCCTCACCTCTCAGAAGGTGAGAATACTATCAACTAACCCATAGGCTGTCCCAGACATTTTGAAATGTGCAAAGTGTTTCCCCAATACCATTCATTGGTAAATGAGAGAAGGTGAGAAAGTACTTTGTATTAGCCTGTCACACTACACAGGAGAAACACACAGCTCCGAGGTGGCTGCTGTTCTTCATGGTGGGCATTACGATTACTGAGATTACGCACCCCAGCTCCCTGAGAGCTTTCCTATGAAGTGGCCAGACTAGCACTCCTTCCTCTGTCATCAAGGTTAGCTTCCTGGAAGATCTTGATTTAATAACCTTGGCTCTGGGCGCACCTGGAAACTAGGAAAGCAAGTTCTGACTCAGGCAGAGCCCACTCTGAAGGGCCTGTTAGTCTCACTGTTGCTCTCTGAAGTGACACTGTCCCATTACAGTCAGTGAAGATCAGGTAGACCCATTGGTACCAGACAGGAAACTTGCATGTATTTAACTATTAACTTCTATAGTGAGTCTATGCACAGAATAAAAATATCGATTCAGTATAATAGTTTGGACACAGTTAACTTAATCTAATTAGTCTGACACCACTTTCTGAAAGCCAGAGCCCCTGGGGACAATCTCCAAACCCCACAGATGAGTGCCATCCACTGACAGAACATGAATGCAGTCTTTCCAGAAACAGACCAACCTATGGAACTGGTCACTGATGCCAGTTTTTGCCTTTTTTGCTAGAGATATTTCCTCTCCCACTTCCCCTTCATTTCTGATGCTTTTTAGGATAGGCAAAATACATTGTCCCAATCAGAATAAAGTTTTCTCTGTTGATAAATGAATTTACTAAACGGATTCTCTCTCTTCTGCAAAAGAATATAAATCTCACTAAGAGGCTTCAGTTTGGTTTTGGCACATGTGAACAATGAGGCAGCCCCAGGAGGCCACCTTTAAATACTTCAGAATGAAGCTTCTCAACAAAGACTCCCAAAGTACAGGCAAGCAAATCAAAGAAAAATGTCAAAATCCAAATGCCCTTCCAGCCCAGCAAAACGTCAAAGGAGCTGCAAGGAAGGGAAGAATGGGCCTCCAAATAATGTATAGCCAGGGCGAGAGCAGAAAGAAAGGAAGACAGTATCTGATTTATAAATATTTATAAAACAATCATTAGGCTTGGCTAGAACATGCAGTTCTTCTCTGAGTTCACTGCTGGGAAACAATAATAAAAAGCATAGAATTATTCAAACAGAGGCGAGAGGAGATTTACGGTAATTCTGTACTTTCAGAAATCTAGCAGTGGCTCCCCATTCAGCCAGGGAGGAAAAGGATAGCACAAGAGCACATTGTAACCCTGTACTTGGCCCACATGCGGGAACTGGCTCAGCCACAAATGTCAGAGCCTGGCCATCAGCGTTCCCGGTAAATTGACCCTTGGTTTCTGTCTCTCTGCTTCTGTTCTGAGGTAGCTGCTCCTGCTGCCTCTGTGGCCCTCCCATTTGTGAAGCATGTAATGATTTTACTGAATGAAATCTGAAATAGTTCCTAGACCCAAGAGGCCTCACTTGGGTCTTGTTTTTTAGACTAAGACAATTCAGTAAAATTCTCCTGAAAAAGAACTTCTCTTCCAAAAATTCCCCTTGTATTTGTTCTGGGCCAGGCTTACACCAAGCAGGGGAGGCGATGGGCCATGTCAGAGCTTCCTGGCCACTGAGACGTGGTCATGTTGCACGCTACACATGGATGACAAGTCAGCCAGGAGATAGGAGGAACTAGGAACCTCCATAGTGCTAAAATATTCAGTCTCTTTTTTCTTATAAAATTAATTTTTACTTAATAATTTTTGTTGTATTTTTATTACCACTTGGTCAACCTTTTTAAAAGCAACTTTTCAAAAAAGTTATAGTGGTTACAATGATTTTTAGGCATAATTTGAATGACTGTCACTATAACCTTCTTAAATTCAGAAATGTGATTTTGGTACATAAGGCCCTTAAACATCTCCCCTGAACCATCAGCCACATTCCATTTGTGCAAAGATTCCTTATAACTATGATAAATGAGTTCAAGTTTCTCATTATTACATCTTTGGAAATTATTTTCTTTGAAAGTTATATACAAATTTACTACCCAGTCATAAAAAAAAGAAGAAAATTTTACCCTTTGTGACAGCATGGACGGACCTGGAGAACATGACACTATTGAAATAAGCCAGTCAGAGAATGACAATTACAATATGATTTCACTCATATGTGGAATCTAATGAACAAACTGAACTAATAAGGAAAATAGAGACAGACTCCTAGATGGAGAGCAGGATGACAGCTAAAGAGGGGAGAGGTTAGGGGGTGGAGGGAAGGAGCAAAAACGAAAAAGGACTCATGGACAACAGTGTGGTGACTGCTGGGGGCAATAAGGGGACTAAATAGTACTGGAAAAAATACAATAAAGATTAAATAAAAAAGAAGGTTATATACACATTTAAAATTGTTTTCCTGTTTATATTTTCTTAGAGTAGCTATGCAATACAAAAACTTTTTCCCAGCAAGCCCCATAAAGTCAACTCAAAACGCACCCACCCCCAGTTTCCTCCAGTGTGCAGTGCAGATGACAGCCCTTTGTAGGCGCGCCATGACAGGAAATGTACTATTTAACGGGTATTTCCAACTCCACCTCCAGAGCTTTTCTAAGTGTCTTATGTGCATTTCACACACCCAGCAAACCTATGAAATGCAAACTATTATTATGCCCATTTTATAAGGGGGAGAACTAAAGCACAGAGGGGTTAAATAACTCACTCAAGTCACACAGTCAGGAAGTAACGGAGCTTGGATTTTAACTCAGAGGGTTTTGCTCTTAACACTAGGCTCTCCTGTCTCTCAATATTGGTATGTTAGCATATCACCCACAACAGGGCAAAATTGGTTCTTAGGGGTCTAAAAAACCTCACTCCTTTTGTGCATAAAGCACAGATTACATTAGTACATAAACAGATAACATTATGTCCTAGGAAGGAATAATTAGGGAAAAAACTGTTCTCAGGGGAGCCATAATGAGAAAAGACTGAAAAATATTAGTTTATGAGGCATGTTAGCAGATACTATGAAAATCTTTCCCTAGCAACAATCCCCTCATCAAACATGCAGAAACATGCACACTTGGATGTACAAACATTATTTCTCAATCAGCCTGTCTTGGTGCCTGAATTTTTTTATATTAGATAATCATTCCTTTGGATCAGGAAAATACTGTCCATAGATGACCTCTCTCAATGAGCAAATATTGCTGTGATGAGTGAGTATTATATTAATGTCTTCATACCAGTTAGGGAAAGTGAGAGTCAAGTGAGGAAATAAGGACAGGGCAAGTCAGACTTCAGGAACAAGGGAAAACAATAGGTCAGGTGGGGATCATCAGGTCTATGGGGACAGAGGAGACCCAGACAGGAAATACTAGGGGAAGCCCTAACAGTGAGAATGTCAAGCACCCAAGGGCTTGAAAAAACTGGGACCAAGAGGGGAAAGACAAGCATCACCTCACTTATGACCTTTGCCAATACATAGGATTAAGTCCACATCTTGGCACTGCCTCCTTTGACAAGTGGCTTACTTCTCTGAACCTCAATAGGCACTCAATGTACACTAGCTTAAATGTTCCCTCTTCCATCTCTATATTTTCTATGGTATTTTTATACTAATGTTATCATTATCCAGGGCAAGCCATGCATTTTGGAAGAACTGTACTCTTTCCTCTTAGATTCAGTAAGAAACCAAGGAATGAGAAGGTGCAGCTTTTTCTCACTCCTCTCCCACAGTAGCTGATTCCTGGGGCAGCTTCTCAGTGGCTCACTAATGCATTACTGTACTGAAACAACAAGACAGCCATCTGACTTCAGGAGAGTAAATTCTCCTCTTCATTGTTGCAAATATTTCCAAAGGGAAATTTAAGGTACAATTTTTCAGAATCAATCGAGTTATTGTCAAGACGGAGTAAATGAAAGGCTTTTACACACACACACACACACACACACAAACACACACACACACACAAAATAATCAGCAACAAGAGAATGGATGATTCATTCTTTCATTTCCAAATTCACTGGGGCTTCAATTCATCCAAACTTAGGGTTCCCTGATGTGATTCAGTTCCATAGTTTGGAAGAAGGAAGGGTGATCTTTACCTCCTTAGAATGAAGGCAGAATTTAAGGAAAAGCAGAAATACATGAAAATTTAGAAGTCATACAGTTTATTTGGGGACATATTATTGCATTACTAGTTCTGCATCAATTATGCAATAATTGATTGGATCCTTCCAATCAATTATGAATTCCAACACAGCTATGCATAATCAAGGCCTGCCCCTAACAGGTTAAGCTGCACCCAAACTTGGAAGTTCCCATCCTCCAGCATAATATAAATATTCTTTCCTCATTCTTGAAAGATCCCTCTCTCTCCCAAATTCCCAGAAAGAAATATGTCATCCAAGGTGCCACATGGGCACAAAACTACATTCAGTCTTCCATTTCTCATCCTCGCAACCTGAGCTCTGTCACCAACCAAGGCCTCTTTTCATGCCTGCACTTGCTAGTATCAAGGTCAACTCTTGTCAACTTCTTACATGCCTCTCTATTTCTTTTTATGACTCTAATTCCAGATACTGGAATTAAGTTGATTCAGGTAGGCTTTTTTTCATGGCTCTGCTACTGACTATACTGAGCTTGCTCCCACCATGTGAGAAGCAAAGAGAAAGGACAATTTTGGACCCTTTAGTCCCCTCTATTGCTCACTTCTTGGGGAAGGTCATGACCAGCAAGGCCCAAGTGGAACTCTGCCAAATTGGGCTAATACAATAGCCACCTAATAGAAATTCTCTACCCATTAACAATAACTCCCCATTCTCCTCTCATTGGCTCCTGGTTATCATTAATCTGTATTCTCTGTGTCTATAAATCTACCTAGTCTGGATATTTCATAGGTGGGATCTCACAGTATTTGTCCTTTTATGTCTTATTCCACTTAGCATCATTTTTTTTTAACTTGTAAAATTGTTGTTCAAGAATAGTTGCCTCCATTTTCCCCCCACCACCCCCTCCCCACTCCAGCCATCCCCACTTCCTACCCTTGATCCTACCACTCTTTGGTTTTGTCCATGTGTCCTTTATAGATGTTCCTGAAAATGCTCCATCCCCTATTATTCTCTCCCACCTCCCCTCTGGTTACTGTCAGCTTGTTCTTAATTTCAATGTCTCTGTTTTCAAAGTTCATCCATAGTGTAGCATGTATCAGAACTTCATTCCTTTAATATCTGAATATTATTTCATTGTATGTATGTACCACATCTTGTTTAAAGAACCAGATTATTTTAAAATAACCAAAGAACTAAGACACATTATTTTGCCTGATTGAATTACCTGACATTACACTTACATCTTGCTGTCGAAAAATGAAATGATTTTCCTACTTGCTGCCTCACAGTAGGAGTTACAGATCTCTCCAGAGCTGTTACCTTCTGATAGGTAATGTAATTGCTCAAGGCCTGGCACAGAGTACGTATGCTATGTAACTGCTATTATTATTATTATTATTACTACTAATAATAATAATAATAATTATTATTATTATTATTATGGTAGACAGCCTGAGTTTGGATTTCTGAGGCTACATCCAGCATGTTTTTTTAAGCCAGCTTCTCTAGTTAGCTGAACTGGACACTGGTGGGAGAGCCAAGCTGACTTGTCTGAATGCTTTGGTGCATATTCCCAAGCTGGTAGACAGTCCCTCAAACACTGAGGAAGAATCTTCCTGTCTGTCACACCTGCCAGTTCTAGCTCTGCCCCTAGAGTGACACATTACCAGTCTTTTTTCTCACTAGGTGACACTGCTTTAATGTTTGAAAGTAGCTCTGCTTTTACTTTACCTTCACTTCTCCAGGGCAAGAATACCTACTTCTTTCCTCTGTTCATTCTACCCAGTAGTGTCTAGATCTTTCCTTAGCCTCGATTCCTTTACTGGATAAATTTTAAATTACTTAGAACCCTCATAAAATGTATGACACAGGGCTGCATAAAATACTGCAGATAAGGTCTGATCATAAGCCACTGCCTAAAGTTGGTTTATTGAAGATAGATAGATAGATAGATACATACATACATACATACATACATACATACATACATATACATATACATATGCTTCTCTGTGTATCTCTGTACATATATGGACTTGACAGGTACACACACACACATCCAGCCAGCCACTTTTTACTGTGATGGCACTGGTGTTTTCATGTACATGCCCTTTAGATTTTAACAGCTCTGAAGAACACAGTGCTCCATTAGGTCAGTCCCCAGAAAGGTCAGACTGGTGACATGCTTCTCTTGCTCAGCTGTAGGGCTGGATGTGGACACCAGTGGCAGTGATGACCTGTTGGCTTTGGAGGCCTCCCAGAATGACTAAGAGTCTTAGCTAGGGGAAAGGACTTACAGACCCTGACTTTGAAAGATGTCCCTCTCTTACACATTATAGTGGCACCAATGGTTTTGTCTGATACTCAGCAAAGGTGTTAAGAAGTTTGTTTCCTCTTAAATTTCCAATAATTAATAAATTGGACATATATCCAACAAGCATTACTTCACCCCTTTTTCATCTATAATAACCCCTCCCTCTCCTAGTCTCCCACATTTTCCTCCTTCTCACCTCTCCAAAGTACATTATAAACTCCAACAAGTAAAAGCCTTAAAAGTTGGGTAGTTTGTATGCATTTGTGAGAGCTGACAGCAGCAGGCTTAGAAGAAGGCTATCGCCATACACAGGAGAGACTGGCAGCACCAGTGTGCTGCAGCCTGGCCAGAGGAGCTGCAGTTTATTTATTTTGTGAAGAAGACATGAAGAGACAGAAACACCAAGCTTCACCAATAAAGTGGTACTTCTTCAGAATACATCAGCTTCGTAAGTGAGCATGACTCAAGGCTGAGTCTGCTATCCGGGGAATAGAGCCCTGTGTTTTTGAAGACAGATGTGATTATGACACAGAGTCAACAATGTTTTTCTTCATTATTGTTTGGCCTGAATTTGGGGTTTTCTGGGAGGGAAATGGAGAGAAGGTGTTGAGGTATTGGAGAATAATAGGGATTAAATGTGAATGTATTTGTGGTTCAAGTCTCTGAGTTTTATTGTTCGCTTAGATAAAATATCACTTGGAATTTATCATAAGAAGATCCTCTAGGCCTTTGGAAGACCATTGCCAAATTACGAGACAGAATCTGAGTCTCATGAGGTTGTTTTTTTTTCATTAAGTTAACAGAAAAAACAAACTCTTAGAATGAGGAACCCAAAGCAGGATGTGGGTTTCCTAAGCTACCGTTTAAGAGTGTAGTTTACAATGTGGCATGTGTATCACAGCTAGTTCACAGGTTGTTCTTTTATGACACTCAAAATATGACTTGGTCTGTTCTAAGACAACTTTGGGGTTCATTGATTTGGTGATTCTTACAGCTCCGTGACAACAAATACCATATATAAGCATGGGGTAGTGAGAATGTTCCTTGCTCATCTCTCTGAGATATTTTTTAAAAAATAGAGTGAATTGGGAAGGAGAAATTGGTTGGGGAAAAAACTGGGTTATAGGACAGCCTTCAGCATCTGCTAGCTAATCATTCAATTTTTACATGTCTGAAATGTTAAATATTTAAAATGGGTACAACTGTATCAAATCTTACCACCTTACTAGGAGTACAATGAGAATAAAATAAAACATGAAGTACTCTAGAAAGCACTCTAGAGAGTTAAACATAAATTCACACAAATATTTAGACCATATTAGCTGAAATATATTGCTGTTTTCATGCATCAGGTGCTGTACTTAGCAATTCACTGATACTATCTCATCAATTCTCATGACAGATTTATGAGGTAAGGCTGTTATAATATAATGCCTACTTTGAGGCTAAGAAATGCAGATATCAACATAGCCATAGTTATGAAGTCAGGGAACTAGGATTTGGATTTAGTTTGTCTAACACTAGAACTATCTCTCCTATGCATTATGAGAGTCTGCCTTGGCTAGATTATAAAACATCCTTGGTTAATAGGGCAAAGAATTGATCTACAATATTACACAGTAATTTCAAGGTCTAATGTCATGGTTGGTGGCTTCTGAGATGGCACCTAATGAGCTCCATCTCTTAGTATTCATGCCCCCGTGTAATGCCACATCCCCCTAAGTAAGAAGGATTTTGTGAGTCACTTCTAATGAAGAAAATACAACAGAAGTAAAGAGATGTCACTTCACTTCTGACATTAGGCTATAAAAAGACCGTGGTTTCTCTGTTGGGCATTCTCTCTCACCCTCTCCTGGGTCACTTCATTCTGGGGGAAGCCAGCACTCAGGCTGTGAGACAGCATTGTGGAGAAGCTGACCTGGTGGGGGCTGAGGCCTGCCACGGGCCTCACAAATGAGCTTGGGCACAGTTCTCCTGTAGCTTGCCAGCTTCCATGTGAACAATCTCAGAAGCAGATCTTGCCCCATCTGAGCCTTGAGATGAAGATAGCTTTGCCCAAAATCTTGACTGCAAGCTTATGAGAGACCCAGGTAATCTGCTCCTGGATTCCTGACCCACAGAAACTGGAGAATAACACGTTTATTGTTTGCAGTCATTAGGTTTGGGGGGGAATCTTTTATGGAGCAAGACACAACTGATACAAATGTTAACAAGTGATTGATTGGGGAACTGGAATTTTCCCAAATCTGCCTCCTTCAAGCCCTTCAACAAATACTGTGTTCTTACATGCCAGGCATCAGATGTGGTCCCTGCCCCCAAACTGCTGATCATCTGATGGTGTGGGGGGCGGAACAGAGAAATGTAAAAGTGATCAAAAATAATTAAATGTCAAAATTCTTTCTAAAATGCTGGAGAAGTAGAGAAAGCACAGAATGGAGCCAACTAGAAGAACTACAGTTCCAGTCTCCTGGTATGGGATTTAGGCCAATTACTTCTCTGGGCTTTAGTTTCTTCACTTGAGCAGATCATGACTACTTTTGAGAAGTTGGTAGGGTTAAATAAAGATGGCATGAGAACTGCCTGGCATGATGCCTGGCATATATCAGGGGCTCAAAAAATGACAACTCCATGAGCATTATCTTTCTTTTTAAAATAGGTATAATCATCCATATTGTGCAGGATTATTTGGTGTATAAAGATATGTATACATAAAATGGTTAGCACAGGGCATAGTCTGTTGTATATGCATTTAGCATATTAATTCCCATTAGTTTCTATAGACCCTAGGAATCATGTCATGGGTGTAGGAGGGGGAAACAATTTTATAAAATAAACTTCTGGGGGTTCTAATTTGTGTTTAAGATCACTTCTCTAGTTTGCTTCTTCAACTGAAGATCTGATTATATTTTGCAAAGGGCCTTGCTATGAGCCAATGGAGAAGATGGGAAACAAGGATACATGGAGCATCTGAACATACAACAAAGTAAGAAGGAGATGGTGATTGGAGATCAGAAATTCGGGATGTACGTGTTGCCTCTGAGTGACCACCCATGCCCACCACCAGATGGGGGTTATCAGATAGTTGCAGTCTCCTAGGCATTGTATAGCTAAAAATAAATTGTCACCTGACAATGATTATTTATAAAACACATGTCTGTCACAATGTGACAACATAAAGGATTAATGTTCTTTGTGAATTTCCTAGCATTTGACCAACCCGCCTCACCACTTAATATGTCTAAAGTAATATGTAAGACAAGAAACACCCTCCAAAACACACACCCTCCAAACACACACCCTCGAAAACAAGTGAAAAATCAGTGTACATTGGATTTTATTTCTACAGGAACTAAATATGACCACTAGATGGCTCTGGAGTCTGACTTCGTCTTTCTATTTCCAGAACAGTCTCTGGGAAAAACCATCATAAATTTTCTGAATCAGTTACATGTTTATCTGATGTGGTGCGAGGTATAAGAAGACATTGTGATATTCTTTTTCCAGCTCCTGGCAATCTCTTGTCAATACATGAACATATTGCCAATTCAACCTAAGTAAACGGATCTTGTCCAGACAAGTGAGTTTCATGATCTTTTGAAGAGCTTCCTGTAAGTAAATTTAAGTTTCTTAAAATGAAATAGATTATAATTTACAAGTGAAAAATGCCCGATACGTCTGTGCCAAAGTGCTGATTCCAGCTGTTCAATTCCTCCAGCAATTTAAATCTCAGCTCTGGCACAGCTCAGGTAATGCCTGGGGATGCATTCAACAAGCACGTGTCGAGACAGTGTTCCAGGGTCCACTTAGACACTGTGGGCCCTGAGAAGCAGAGGGCATCCCTCACGGAGTTTACGTTCTGGACAAGAGTCAGACAGTAAGCAAATAAACAGGCATGATAAGTTTATATGCCATAAAGAAAATAAATGATTAACGTGATGAACTTAAGTGGGTGCAGTTTGGGGTGCATTCGATAAGGTGGTCACAAGTCATTTCTGAAAAGGTAAAATGTGAGCTGGAACTAGAATGACAAGATAGATTCAACCACAGAAAGAAGGTCAGTGAGGTAGGGGCTCCACGAGGGAAGGGAGGACTAGTAAGGAAGGAGTTGGAGGTAGGCAGGCCAAGCCATGGAGGGACTTAGAGCTTGTATTTCATCTTCTTATGAGTCACTAGAAAGTTTTCAGCAAGTATATAGTACAACTGACTAACTCTTTTAATAAAAGGTCATTTCGGCTGCCAGTGGGCAATGGACTGTATGACACAGTCCAATGGACTGGATGACACAGTCCAATGGACTGGGTAACAGTAACAAGTGCCCAAGAAATGAATAGTGAATGAATGAGTGAATGAATGTATGAATGAATGAATGAATGAATGAATGACTGCTTACTATGTGCCTAACACCAGCAAGGTGCTCATTATTCACTGAAATTCACTTTACACACATCACACTGATTAAGTTAGAAACACTCTTAAGACAATGGTTCTCAAGCTTCAGTGCCCATTAGCATCTCTGGAATACTTAAGAAACACAGATTGCTACACTACACCCTTAATCATATCTCTCCCCCATTATTTCCTCCCTCCACAGCTTCTGATCCAGCAGTTTGGATTGGGGTCCAAGCATCTGCATTTCCAACAAGTTCCCAGATGATGGTGAGGCCACTGAGCTGAGGACCACACTTGGAGAACCACTGCTGTAACAGTCTGAGTATAAAATGCCAACAGCTGTTAAAACAAAGACAAACAAAACAGGGAGGACTTATTTCTGTTGCACTGCTATTCAGGCTTCTGGATCTTGAAAACCACATATATCCTTCTCTTATATTGTTAATGTGGAAATATTATTCATTTCCTTGTTAAAGATGAAGTCCCTGTCTTTGGTTATGTTCAGCTCTACAGTTCAAGTCAGGATTGGCTTAGGCCTAATACAGAAGCCCCATTCCTTTGCCAGATACACACTATCCCAGCCTCCCTTGCATGACCATGGGACACAGGTCTAACCAAGGGGAGGGAACAGAAGTATATGGAGGATTCTGGGGAAGACTTTATAATATGATAAAAAAGAGAGCAGGGAGAAAGGAGCTTTCATTGGTAGGACAATCTGGTCACTCTCATGTAGAATTAGCCACAATTTCAAAAGTGTAAATTCCTGTCAGGCAGTGGTGTGCTGTAAGTGTTTAATAGGCTCTCAGCCATGGAAAAAACAAAACAAAACAAAACAAAACAAAAAACGGTTGCTGATTTCCATGGTGTAATCCCCCACAATGACATTTGTGAAGTCACCGTACACAAACATGGGAAAAGAGGCCACCAACAGGCTCCCTGGCTCCAGTAAACCATTGTCAGGGTTTTCCTGGCAGTAAGGTAGGGTGTTCCTTACCCTGCAATATATGATAAACAAGGCTAATTGCTCATGTTTTTGTGCACATAATATCTCCTCAAATCGATTTGCATAGCCACATAAACAGTTGAGAAGGTTCAAGAAGGGGTGTGGCACAAAAGATGATGCCCAGGTCTGTGGCTGAGGGAAGGCCCCCTGGTTATGACCGTTTGCATTGTTTGAAATCTGAGCCTAAAAGTAATTCTCTGCAGACTTTTACACATTATAGGAAGTATGTTAGAAAACAAGAGACACTCCAAGGCTACCACAAACTACCCCTCTTATTCAGCTACCTACATTTCTCCTTGGTGTTAAAGGAAATAATGTTTAAAGCAAATGAAAGCAAATTGTATTTGGGGGGTATAGCTCTGAGGAATTAGCAGGTCCAGTTCCTTTGGCTGGGCCATCATTTATTTCCTATTCTCCTCCACATCCCAGTGGAACCCATGCTTCTGATCAGCCACTGTGCAAGGTTTCAACATCTTGAAAATTTTCTCCAACAAATCATTCCTGGTCCTCACCTGACATCACAGTCTACCCTCTAGTCAAAAGAGCTCCTGTCAGGTCCTTCCTACCCTCAGTGCAGCACACTTCCTGAAATGCTCATCACTGTGTTCAGCATTTCCTGAACTTCTGGATTGCAAGAACAGGCTGGGGAGGTTACAGACACAGATTCCTATGTCTCACACCTTGATCTGCTGAACTGAAATCTCCAAGAGAAGGAGCCTGGAAATTTGCAACAAACAAGTGCCTAGGTGATTTTTACAGTCGTTTTAGAAAAACCCTGGCTTATTGTTCTTTTTCTTTGTTCAGTTCTCAGCTTTACTGTTGCTTCCTCAGAGAAGCCCTTCTTGACCACCAGGATCAGCCTGGGTCCCCTTCTTCACTGTATTAGGCTCACAGTACTTTCAAGGACTTTTTAGCCTTTGCTCAGATGAACTTTACCAAGAGTTTTCCTATCAGATTGTGAAATCTGTGAAAGTAGAAAGTGTGTCTGGCTTTAGACTGTATCTAGATTACTTAGCACCATTCCTGGCAAAAGGTAGGTTCTCAATAAATGTAGGTTGAATGATCAACTCCTGGACCCATCTCACATCTGAAAATCCAAAGAAAATGACCTCTTCATCAGGAAACATCCATAAGGGCAAGCACATTGTCTGGACCCACAACCTAAACACGTGTCTCTGTTACAAGTCCTGTACCCACCATCAGTCTCGATTTCCTTAATTCTAAAGGAAATGGGAATGGATGAAGATGGGGATGCTCCTAGTGCAGGCAGTTATAACACATTAGGGGTTTAGTGTGAGCATTAGCAACCTGACATAATAAGAGATAGGGAAGTCTTGCCCTAAGGAAATATACATTTTAGGTCATGGTCCACCACAGCAATGGGGGTTAGCCAGAAGTGCTTGCACTGCATTCTGGGGTAATCTCAGTTGCTGCTAGTGCAATCCTTGTGGTGTTGGTTGGGTTGAACCCTTTCATCCCACTGTCTCCACAGGGCAAATGTTCGGCATCCGATATTTAACACGGTGTGCCAAGGGGGTGGCAGTGCAGGCGGAGATCAAAAAGGAGATGCAGCATTTTCCAAAGAGCACCGTATGTCTATTTTCATTTCCAAACCAAATGAGATGGGTTAGGGAATAAATGTAGAATTTGTGTCAATTTCTTGATTCTTAGGGATCAGACAACTTAATTTTATTTTTATCTTCTTCTCAGTCTGCTCCGACACCAAATGCTTGCCCTTTCGAACACCCATTCTGTTTTTGGCTGTTCTTACCAGTTCCTTTGACTAAAATCTAAAAGTATGAATCTTATACAGACCAGATAGCCATTTGATACCTATTGGTTGCATTCATCTATGTGCCATTTTACCATACCAGTGCGCTAACCAAAGGAGGTCTGTCATTGTCAGGCATGACCAGTGAGGAAGGGCCGCTGAGAACTGGAGGTGACTTGGCTCAAATCCTTCCTGGGATTTGGAAAACAGAGTTCTTAATACAAAACCCAACGTATAAAAAGGCCCAGGTGTTCTCAAGTTGACCGTAGATTGTTAGAGCTGTTAGAAATCCTTGTGATGCTCCAGTACCCTTTTAGCTTCGGTTTGAAGAAAATCTTATTGCAATTACGCTACATGAGAGAGGTACAAGCAGGGCTGCTCACATTGTCACTGGAGTGGAGATCTCAGAGTCCCACCCATTCTTTTCCCATGATAGTTTCTGAGAAGACTTTCTAATTTCAGCTTGAAAATTGGGCACCTACCACAACATCTTCATGTTACACCGAGAAAACTGCAGTACAAAAAGGGCACTGATTTTCTCAGGATCACAGAACTCATCCACAGAGAGCCTGGCCAGAGCCAGGATCTCTTGGCTGCCGCTTCAGGGCTAGGTCCCCTCACTGGAGCACAGAACGTCAGCCATTATCCCTTCCTAATGGCACTATTGCTAAAATCTATCCCTTGGTAAGTTTAGACATTTCTGCATGTATTTGCTATGAGCATTGAAGAAGGTCTTAGGGAACAGACAGAAGCCAAGCCCAATCAGCCCAACACTTAACGAAAGCCAAAAATGTATAAATAATGATATCCCACTTCATGTTCAGACTGAGAATCTTGGTAGCCAAAACACTTGAAGAAGCCAGAGAGGTAGAAACTGCAGGATTGCACCCCTGCATCCCCCAGCAGAAACCTTTCCATATTTACCTACTATAAAACCAACTTTCTGAAAGGTATTCAGAGTTTGCCTGGGGGCCTGATGGGTTCATAGAGATCATTAGCGCCTTTGAGGTGAAAGATCACCCAAGGGGCCTAACATGTGTCATGCTTTTCTTTGTGCCCCTTATGGGAACATTTCTTATCCACTTTGTATGTATTATCTGCTCCTACTTATCCCTCCATTACAATTTAGGGAAGAGATTATCTGGGCTAAAACCAAATAAATTAATGTGACATCAGACATTAATTTGAGACCAAAAAGGAAAGCATTTTCTCTTAATTTATCTGACAGGTTACATATTGTTACCTGGAAGAATAATTTGTGACTCCTGAAAAGGATGCTTTTTACTGGCTACTTTTGACAAATTGTATTTGTCCCTTTGTATTTATTTTGCTATTAATAAAATTGACATAAAATATACTATCCTCAGAAACATGTCTTCCTTTGCATTTATTTAGCCATCTTTCATGAATTTCTTCCAGGAACCCATCTATACATAGCAAATTTTGTTACTTTGACTTGCCTGCTTCTCTCTGCCAACCACTGTATGTATCTTTTAATTAAGTAGAAAAGAGATCTTAAAAGCTCACATAAGCCCAGGAAACTCTATTTCTGGCTGACAGCAATGTCTCCTCATTTGCTAGCAAAAGCACAGATTGACAGAATAGAATAGATCAAGAAAATTGATCGTTACTCATATGCTGGATTGAGTCAATATATGTAAATCCATCCTATTGCTGGCAGGCACTGAGATGCTTGCCATGCAGAACAGACACACTTACAGCCTGTTTTCTAGTCCAAATGCCAGCCTTGCGCTTTAATGCAGCAAAACTACAGTTACGTACTCGGAAAGCTCTTTTGTATTCATAACAACTGCAGTCTGAATGTGGTTCAGGACAGAGAAACTGTATTTATGAGCCGCCATCTCTTCAGAGTCAATACAATTTGCAGTAAATACAGTTTAAGTTAGAGCTATGGTATAGATGCTCTGGGAATTTTCTTTGTGGTTTTACTACATATTTTGGAAACATTTTAAATGTTTGCTGCTTTCAAGTTCATTTCTTTAAAGTGAGCAGCCTCATATGGTGGTTGTGAAGATCAAGTAAAATAACAGATAGGAAAAAGGTTTCAAAAAAATTAAAAGCATTATGCAAATGGGAGCTGATTATTATATATATTTTTGGTCTCAAGGCCCTTTTACTTAAGGGCAATGCTCTTTAGTTATCCCAAGACCTGTTTTAATCTTGATTTAAAAGACTAGAATATTAAAAGTAGCAGTGCATGAAACAGAAGACCGAGGAAGATAAAATACACATGATATGTTTAGATAACTCTTAACATCTCAGAGAAGAATGATTATGAACCTTGTAGTATCAAAGAAGAGTCATGTTTCTTTCATCAGGAGTAGGATTCAATGGTGCATGAATCTGAGGCTTTCAAAAACTCTTACAATTGCTCTTCTGTTCTTTGCCTAAATAACCTGTTTACAAACTAAGGACAGTCATCCATTCTACACTGTAAATTGCAAGAGGACTATAGTTCATAAACAAATACAGGTAAACCGTCATTCAACTGATTTAGCGCTCTCATAACATACGGCAGTAATCATAAGGAAAGCCTTTCTGAAAAGAACTAAAGCTGGGTGATAAAGACTGGGGCCTGCTGTAGCTTTAAGAGAGATGCCAGAAATAGCACATCAATTAATTTCCATCCATTCTAGTCACTCCTAACAACATGGGAGTCTCTCTTTCTATTTCTCTCATCCTAGAAGTAGTAAATGCTTCAATTAACCTGGGCAAGTGGCTAGAAATGTTTGCAGCGACAGAATTACATGTTCGAGTGAGAAGGCATTTTAAAGATCTTTAATTCGAGGTCCCATCTTTACAAGTTATTCTCCACCCTTCATTTCATTCCCCTTATCTTGTTATTGTCTCCCACTCTTCTCTGGTCTTTGTTTCCCACCTGCCTGTGAAGTTCTCTGGTCTCCAATGTCTCAGGTTTGCTTATCCCATATTTGTCCTTTTGAAGGCAGCCCCTGAGTCTTTCTGACACAACCTTGGTAGTCTTTGATAGCTTCCTTGCTCTCTGGTACATGGTAGGTAATCATGTACATTTCTTACCTCGGACTGGGAATCATCCAAATGCAAGTGGTGGGAAATAGTATTTCAAAACTACAGCCTGCTTGTGAGATATGCCCATTACTAATAATTTGCTCACTCTTTCTAGATCTTTTCAGTCAGTAGCATTAGGTGGCAGTTTGTCTATAATCTCCCTATTTCCAAATCCTCCAGTTTTAAAATAGTCATGTTATCTACACTGCCAGAGCATCCAGACATTACATACCTGTACACTGTCACCCTTATAGTGACTTTCTAGTTTTAATTGTACAGGTAAATTCATATTTAATGTTCACTACCCACCATATGGGAAATTTGGTTGTCTGAAGCTCATTTATTAGTATAGAGTGAAAAGTTTTTCCAGTCTTTTATGGACCAATACTTTTGTAGAGTACAATGAAAATAAATTACTAGAGAAGTGATTCCTGGGCTTGGATGTCAGAACAACGTCAAAGTGCTGTAAAAGTTTCAAACTGCTCACCATTAAATTCCCTTCTCATTTCACTGTGGTCTGGTAGATTCCTCAGGAAAGGCACCTGAGAACAATATTCTCTGTGTCCTGCATGTTTACATCAGTTTACCAGAGGCTTTTTATATGTGAAGATCAATTTGGCTGAACATAAGGTTCTTGGCCCACATTTTCTTTCCTGAGATTTCTCAAATATATGACTACATTTTCCTTGGTCATAAAAGTGTTACTGTTAAAGATTCTAATGGCAATCTAATTTTCTTTCTATTGGTCTTTTTGCGGGGATATCCAAAGAATTTTTCTTCACAGGATAATGTTGGCCATTATGAGTCAATTTTTTAGTCTCCTCAATATGTAATTTCAAATTGTCTTTTATTTCAGAAAAGTTTTTTGAATTATAATTTTCCTTCAGGGACTCCTATTATATAATAGAGATTACAATATTCATTGTACCATGGAAACTTTTAGCAGTCTGGTGAAACCATTAGATCCTTTCTCAGAATAATATTTTAGATGCATAAAATGGAATACATAGACTATAAAAGGAAATTAATTATATTGAAATAGAGTTCTCAAAATATTTTTAGGTTGTGTTTCAGTAATAGATTTACTTCTCTGTTAATATATTAAATAATAAGTTCTGGTGGCAGGTCTAATAGCAACATGAACATAAATGATATTTGGAGACATTTTATAAAATTATAATTTGATATTATGACATTTGTCATTAGTTTTGGTGACAAAGTAACAGGTACTATTAATACTGCTATGTTCTGGTGCATGCATTAATAATTAAAGAAAAATGTTAAATTTCACCTAGATGTTAGTAAAAATGAAGACATTGTATTTTTCCCAACCAAATCAACAGACCACCTGAATTTTACAGACAAACCCTAAAGTCGACGACTCTAGATAATGAGTCCTTGTATTAGACATATGTTAAATCTTCTAAACTCATCCCTTTCACTCAGATGCTTGTTTAAATGCTTTTTCATATCTTTTTTTATATTTAAAATGTTCTTCCTACCTATATTCTATTTCTCTCACTGCATTATCCTTTCTGTTTATTTGCTTTTTTCACCTCTTGGCTCAACTGCTTTACAGAAATGAGTTTATTATTTTGTTTCTCTTTTTTGATCTTCCTTAAGCATCTCATTTCTGAGTTTTTCTATTTTTAATTTATTGTTACAGCTTCTACTATTTGTTTTGTTTCTTTAGCTCACTTTGAAATTCTGGGTTTGGTTTTTCATCCATTTTGTAGGCGTGTCTTTCCACATGGCTCCCAGGCCAGGGGGGATTTTTTCTGTTCCTCATTCTCTATGAGACTGCATACCTTCTCCTTTGCTCATATGTAAGTAAATGAGATTCTGTCTACTTTTAGGAAGAAGAAGAGACCAAAACAGCTTTTCTAGACTCATGATTCTAAAGTCCTTCTGTTGTTCCTCTCAAAGTGATTTACACAGATGACAATGGGGTGATGGACAGAGGGAAGGGGGTCGGGGCTGGATGGAGGTGGCAAAGCAGGGTGGGGGAATGGGGACATCTGTAATAGTGTCAATACTAAAAATAAAGAAAAAATATGGTCTTATACTTTGTGATATCTCTTTTCTACTCTCCAATCCCATTTTCATTTGGATTCTTTTACCCTTTTGTCCTTGCTCTGCTCAGTTTGGAGTTTATTCCCAATAGTTTCTCCTGGAAGGCAATGACTTGTTAATCATCAATGGTTTATAGGGCCCAGACTGCTCCAGCACCATTAAATTTTATCGATGCAGTCCCTTTGCTCCCACTCATGATTTGGTTCTGCAAAACTCCCACCAGTCCAACCACATTCTCCAATTGAAACCTCTTAGGGATATCAGCGTGCTCTGGTGCTCAGGATCTCCAGAATCCACCTTGCTGTCTCTTTACTTCCATGTGCAGAGATGCTGATACTGCACAGGACTCCTGCCTCTCACAGGTTTTTTTTCTAACACATTCATGTTTGGGGTTTGTAGAGATAGATTAAAACTAGTAATAGTGGAGAGATAGAGAGAGAAATATATGATAGATGATAGACAGATATAGATATAGATATACCTACATCTAGATAGATATAGATATAAATGTAGATATGGCATGTGGGTTGTTGGATTTTATACCTTGTTTGCTCTACTAGTTTTATATAGGGTAGTGGGGATAATTTTGTTCACCAGAGGACATTTGCCAAGGTCTAGAGATAGTTTGGTTGTCACAACTGGAGATGGGGACGGGGAGCAGCACCATAGGCATCTAATAGATAAAGATCAGAAATGTTGTTAAACATTCTATAATACACAGGATAGCTCCCCACAACTAAGAATTATCCAGTCCAAATTATCAACAGTGCCAAAGTTGAGAAAATATGCTCTATGGGAATTTGGGGAGATTAAAAAATTTAGGCATCACTGACATCTTCCCAGTTGCCTCCCAAAGGCCTAATCAATTCTTCATCCAGAAAGGTGGTTCACTTCTATCCCCAACCATCCACCCCCTAGTTCAAGTTCATATTTTCTTTGACTTCAATTTTGTGATAGCTTCTTAATTGGTCTGCCTGAAACAACTCTCCCTTCCCTCCAGTCCAAGTCATCTTACCCAGGATGCCAGAGTAAGTTTCCCAGGCACGGCTCACATCATGCCAAACATCCACTCAAAGAAATCCAGGGACTTGCCAGTCCCTTATAAATAAAGTTCAATCTGGAAATTCAAAGTTTTCTATACTTTGCTCCCAATGTATCTTCTTGACTTTTACTCCCTCTACTCCCTTACACATAATGTGCAATGCACTCAAGTGGTCACCTTCACCATTTGACAAATTGTCTCTTTTTTTTCCTAAATTCTCTGTTAAGACCACTCCCTCCACTTGCAGTGCCTCACCTTGCCTCCAGTGCATGCCTGAAGCTCCCTTCTACACGAAGCCTTTTGTTTCCTCTTCTCCCTCACCTCACTCAAACCAAAAATGCACTCTTGCTCTTTCAAATAGCTTAATATTTTGGATATGCTTGTCTTATAGCATTTAAATTGTTAGAATATAATTATATTATATGCTACAATACTGCAATATTACTGCAAGCAAAGATTGCTTATTTTTCCTCTTGGCATGTCTTACAGCACACAGCAAAGGCTTACGCAGAGTAGACCCTCAACAATACTTTTTAAATAAATAAATGAATAAAACTGAGCCCTAAAGAGGTAAGGTAGTCATCCACAATTTTTCTCTCTGGACAGTGACTACATGATTCTATGTGACTCTAAAACATAACTACAGTAATGGGTTCCTACGATCACTTTATATAAATGATACTATAGACACCATCATTATTATTATTAGTACATTATTATTACTAACAATTACTAATTTGGGACTTGGTATTGGATGGACAACAATAAACAATCTAACTTAGGTAACCTGGTTACTGGTATCAAGGATCATTTCTAGGCACATCAATTCATTCAGCTAGAGGTTCAACAGGTGATTAACCAGATATAATATTGAATATTAAATATTAATAGTTATTTGATACTCTACCTCCTAATGAGATATTCCATCTCTAACATCTTTGAACTTTGTTTTTATCTTGAGTTATATTTTTAAAAATAATAGGATCATGGTCCACAGAAGAGACATACCATAAGTCTAGAATATCTTATCTTAGGCCCCAATTTTTTTTTAGTACTGTGTATCAAGTACTCTTTATAGACTCAGCATGGCATTAAACATTTCATATACACATGTATGCCTGTAGGTAGAACATATCTGGTCCTTCCTGGTGGTCTGTTATGAGCACTGAGAGAATCCTCACTTTCCAAACTGCCTCCTTGCCTACCATTCCCAGTCTTGTCTTATGGTTATAGATTTTCACTTTGATGTTTAAAACAGGAACACTTACAAGTCATTTATGCCATGATTGCAGTGCATTTCAGATTCCCTGCTGCAGAGCCAGTATGAGGACCGTGAGGTCACTGAGTTCTGACAGTGAGGAGAAGAGCCCAGGCATTAATGCAACAAGTACTGTGGATCCATTTTCTCGTATTCACAATGTGGCTACAGGCCAGACCCTTCTCAGTCTCCTCCCATCATTTCTTCATTCTTGAGCTTCTCCTACAACACAACTAGACATAACCCTTGCACTTTTAAAAGTAGTCTGACCAGAACATAAAACCTCAAAAAATATATCTCACTATTATTCTTTAGAGCGAGAGAGAGGCTGCATGTCTTAGTTTCACAATTAGTACATGGGGGTGACAACTGAAAAAATCCATATAATATGGTTTTTACGGATAGTAAATGGAGAGCACAACAGGCACCAAATCATTTGGAGTAAAAATATTGAGGATCTAAAAATGAGACACGTTGTTTGATCCTGTAGCTTTGACCCACATTATTTCAAAATATTAGAAATTATTCCTTATTTTCCCTTGGGAATTAAAATTATTTTCTGAGATCTAGACTTAAGCATGTCTCTGAATACTAAATATCAATTAATATTAAAAGAGAAAAGCTGTGTGAAATATGAAAGATGGACTTCTTACTCATATGCTTATCTCTGCGAGGCACATCAATTTGGGCTAATCTCTTATAATCCTGGTTTAATTTCTTAGCAATTTTCTCCTTTATAGACACTTTATACTCTCACTCACTTGTTATCACACCTGCAGAGCAAATAAAATGCAGGTAAGGTTCGGCGTCACACAACTGTCTTCGGGATTGTGCCATGCTAACACTATCCTTCCTTCCTTGGCATCTTTCCGAAATAGAAACCACACTGATGGACTCAACATATGCAGATTTCCACTAGCTTGCAAATAGTTGTACTTCATTTATTTTGTAGACAGGCAAGACCATAGATGAGATTATTGTTCAGCAAATATTCAATTCCTCCCCACAAATCCTGTTTCCTGAGAGGAATATACTTCCCCAGCACATTGATGTTAAACTTGGCCCTGTGATTTGTTTTGGCCTCACAGTAAACAGAATATAACATTCTCTCTCTTGATTTGGGCTTGGCCATCCATGTGATCTGCTTTGGCCAATGGGATATTAGCTGAAATGGCGCAAGACTTGAAATAAGTTTGCATTCATCATAAGAAGAATTTACCTTGGGTAATCTCTTGTTTAAGGACAATGAGATACATGGAACAGACCTTGTTCCAAACTACAACTTGGAGCCAGATCAGCTCAATCCCAGCAGATCCACAGACATATGAGAAAAGTGTTTATTATGTGCCAGGAGTGTAACTGTGGCAATGGTTCTCTTAGGCAGTCAGGTACATAGCAAAGCTCTTATCATCTGTTAATCCCCCACAGCAATCACTGCCCATTTGGCCTCTCTGACACCAGCCCCCATCACCTCCAAACACCTTGCCCAGTACCGCTACTTTCAATGTCCAAAATTCCTCTTCTAATTATGCTACTTTCTATATAGTGTTATGGATATTTTTATAATTGAGTGTGTTCTGCAAAATGTATCTCCTAAGAACTAACATCCTTCAATGATAATAAATATGCCTCCAAAAAAGAATCTGCAATCATATGTAATTAGGAAACACAGAGCTGAAAAGTGCTAAGTTTTTGTTGCATGGCATTTTTTACTACAGAACTTCTCAGAGTCTTAATATGTAATTGTGCATCGTGCTTCTTTAAGCAGGGAGCATATGAAACATCATTTTTAAAATTGTATTGACCCTGTAAACTACTTCATAGCCACACAAATTAACATCTCAAAGGTCATCAGTGATCTACTGCACACAACTTGGGAAGCGGTAGTCCAGTGGATAAAGCCCAAAACATGCCATGACATTCAAGACCCTCCATCATACAGCCCAAACGTACATTATTATCATGTTTTTATAATGTTTATGTGTTTCCAATTATAAAAATGGTATAATCTCATCATAAAAATCATAAAAGCACAGAAAAAAGTAAAAAATTTATATACAGTCCTACCATCCAAAATGAACCAGGATTTTTATTTCAATTGTATTTTCTTTTAGTCTTTGTTATATTTTATCTCCTTGTGACAATATAGCACACTAAAATTATAAACATAAACTTTTTATATTTATATTTATAAAAATATATATTATGAATAAAATACAGTCTTACTTCACTACAAAATATTTCAAGCAAATAAAATTATACCTCCTCTTAGCTTCACAGGTATCGTCACCTTCATTGTATGCCTCAGATGTTCACACTTTCCCAAGGGGAAACACTGCGGAGTGGCCAGCACCTTTCCTGTCACTGCTTCCGTTTCAGGGCTCTTCCTTCGCTCCCCAGAGATAACCACGATCCCGGGTCTATCACTTCCTGGTTTACTTTTTAAATTTTGCTACATACATTTGTGTCATAAACAAAATACTGTTTGGTTTTCATGTCTTTAAACTTATAAAATTGGAATCCTACTATAAATATTCCTTTGTAACTTACATTCTGTTTTGAGAGCTTCTCTACCTTGTTCTATGGTGCTCACATTCAGTTATTTTAATTACAGTATAGAATATATCAATTTTTTAAAACCATTTTTTCCTTTTAATTGATTTTCTATCCATTTTTTGTCATTACAAGCAATGGCAAGAAAGTCTAAAGCTGAATTTTTTATATTTGCATGTTGTTAACTTTCCTAGATATTGTCATATTAATCTCCAAAGTGGTTGTGATAATTTATATTCTCCCCATAAGAAAGACTTTCACACCACATCCTTACTAATACAGATGTAGCCAAACTTTTAAATTACTGCCCACTCTGATGATTATCAAAACATATGTTATGTTTTAACTTGAATTTCCTTAATTACTAACGAGGAAAAAGTATTTTTTTATACTACTAGTCTTTCAGGTTTCTGCTTTTGCCAGATGCTTGTTTGTATCCTTTGAATATTGTGAATTTTTATTAAATTCTTTCCTAATTATAAGAGTAATATGTGCTCAGTTGTAAAATTGTAAGGAAAATGAAATCACCTCAATCCCACCACCCACTGGTTAATATTATTAACATTGAGCTACAATTTCTGTATAGTGTTTTAATATACACAATTGTTTTATACAGTGAAAATAAGAAGAAGCTGTGAAGAGGGCCTTGATGATAAATTTTTCCACTGGGTTGTTTGTAATCCTCTCCAGATTAAATATCAAGGACATTGAGTGTTTGAAAAATACAGAACACTATTAGCAAGATCTTTGGCATTGAAAATGGCCAGAATGTAAGTATTTGCTTTACTTGTGTAGAACAAAAGCAAATCTTTTGTTTAGTCATTTTCTAGGCTCTCTAACCCAATGTCGTACTTAGGTCATCCATTGTGAATAAGCACTTGTCGAGAGAAGTACTGTGAACATTGCAAGGGGTTGCATCTGAAAGGGAGCCTAGTGGAGTGAATGATAACAACTCAAGAGTTATACCTGGTGCCAAGAAATTGGGAAAAAATAAGAGGTCAAGGGAACACTGCAAGGCTAAACTTAGCCACATAACCTGGTTAGGCTTCAAATAAGAAAATTCAATTTATTATTGATTTCAAGGTGGGGGTGTAAAATGTAATGTAATCAGCACAGTGTCTGGAATTTCTATTTTTGCTTATTTTTTTCACCTACATGTTTATAGTGTATTTTAAAACAAGACTTTTAAATAATAGATGGATCACATCCATGAGTAGTTTCTGAATCTTTGAATAATGGTGAAGGTTTTTCTGTTGCCATCACACATTGAAGACAATCTGGGTGCTTTTTAAATTCTTGGGTTACAAATTTTCACCCAAAAGCAGTAAGATTTTTCTCAAATTCTGGCATTTGCTATTATAGAAAGGTTAGGGTCAGTCTTTGTAGGAAACATTTTTCATTCTGCCTGGGTGACTGTAGGATTTATTTTTATTCTGCTAATTCAAACATTTTGGCTAGTCATGGTCAAGTGCAGTTCTCTCTTTTTTTTTTATTTCTGTCTGGCATGCAGTGAATCCTTCTGTTCCCAATACTTAAGTCTTTGTATGACTCAGAAAAGTTCCTTTTTATACAGCATATGTCTTTGGTTATTGCTTGATCTCCAATTCTTGCTTTCTACTCTTGAACACCTAAAGTCATTAGGTTTTATCTCTATTCTCTGCCTTGTAGGGCCTCAGTCTCCTTCAAAGCTTGTTAGCTTTCTTTCCTTTTCTCTGTATATTTTAAAAGCTCCAGAGTTTGCTCAATGCATCATTAATTTGATTTTCTATAGTGTCTACTCTGTTCTTTACTGCTATACAATTTTATCCTGCTGTGCCATTTTTGATGTTCCAAAAGTCCTTTATTTACTCAGGAACCTCCCTTTTATCATTGACGGCAGAGTTTCTCATTAGGACCCCACCATATTGTATACTGAGGGGAAGGGTAATTCCCCCACAGAAACCAAGGTGCCTGTAAGAAGGGCAAATGGACACTGGGACACCAAAATTCCATGAACCTCCACCACATGTGAGCTTTACCCTGTATATCCAGGTTTCATCCACACCATCTTACATCTATCTGACTCATCCCATTTTTTTCTTACATAGCAATTAGCTGACTTCATGTTAGTCCTATAAAGGACTGGTCATCAGTTTAGTATTGGTCATCAGCTTAATATTCTTGGCTATGGATGACTTCTTGAGAGGCCACATCTTAATGGGTGAGTCTGGAAGGCTCATAAATATGTGGAAATTAAGTGCAAATGAACAATTAATTAAAGAATAAATCAAAAGGAAAATAAAAAATATCTTAAGATAAATGAAAATGGAAACATAACATACCAAAACTTGCGGGATGCAGTGCAAGCAGTTTTAAGAGGAAAGTTTATAGCTATAAACATACACTTTAAGGGGAAAAAAAAGAATAATCTCAAACAACCTAACATTATACCTTAAGGGACTAGAAAAAAAAAGAACTAAGTAAAAGTTAGCAGAAGGAAGTGAACAATAAAGATCAAATCAGAAATAAGTGAAAGAGATTAGAAAAAAATAACAAAACTAAAATTTCATTCTTTGAAAACATAAAAATTGATAAATGTTTAGCTAGATTAACCAAGAAAAAGACTAAAATGAGTAAAATTATAAATGAAAAAGGAGATATTACAACAGATACTACAGAAATACAAGAATCATGAGTGAACTGTTTTGAACAAATATACTCCAACCATCAGGGCAACCTAGAAAAAACAGATAAATTGAAGAAACAACCTAGAAGAAACAGATAAAGAAACTGAACCATTAAGAAATAGAAACTCTGAACAGACCAATAATGAGTAAAGAGACTGAATCAGTGATAAGAAACTTCCCAATAAAAAATAGCTCAGGACTGGATGGTTTCACTGGTGAATTCTACCAAACATTCAAAGAAAAATTAATACCCATCCTTCAAACTTTTCCCCAAAGCTGAAGAGAACACTCCAAACTTATTTTATGAGGTCAACATTGCTCTGACACCAAAGCCAGATAAAGACACTACAAGAAAATTATAGGCCAATATTTCTGATGAATATAGATGCAAAAAATTGTTACCATTATACTAGCAGACCAAATTCAGCAGTACATAAAAGGACACACACCATGATCAAATGGGACTCACCCCTGGACTATAAGGATGGTTTAACATAAGTAAATTAACAAATATGATACATCACATTAATGGAATAAGTAAAATTTATATGACATTTAATTGAAAAATAAAATTATGAAAAATAAAATTTATATGATGTAGAAAAAGCACTTTACAAAATTTGACATACTTTCAGGATAAAAACTCTAAACAAATTGGGTATAGAAGAAATGTACCTCAATGTAGTAAAGGTCATGTATGATTAGCCTACAGCTAACATCATACTCAGTGGTTGAAAGCTTTTTCTGTAAAATCAGGAGCAAGACAAGGATGTCCACTCTCAACCCTACCAACCAAATGACTATGTGGGTATTGTCTCCTGGTATAGTACAGGTATGATAGATACTGTGGTGCTATAATCAAGATGCCCCAAATCAGAATGACATAAATAAGATAGATGTTGATATCTCCCTCAGTTACCAGTACAAAAACAGGAATTTCAAGAAGCCTAGGAACTCGGTGCCATAATGTTATCATGACCCAGCTTCCTGCTATCCTGTTGCTCTGTTGTCTCCTACAATGTTGCCTCTGATTCTACTTTCAAATCTGAGTCACACCACCTCTGTAGTCCAGCCCACCAAAACAGAGACAGAGAAAAATTGAAGGGCAAACTATTTTCTTTTTTTTCTATTTGATTTATACCTACCAATGTATACTTTATGTACATTAAACTTCTCATATGACCCACATGTCCATCCATAGGTGAATTAATAAGCCATTTCTTTTAAGCCATGGGTGCAGATTGTACACACATAAATCACTGATAAAAAACTAACCAAAAGGTCATACCAGGCTGCAAAAGAGGCTGGATAACATTTCCTCAAAGTGGGAACCACCTGCAAAGCTGCATCTCCAGTAATACAGAAAAGGAAACAGACTTTGTAGGATAGCCAGCAACCCACAACTCCTGGTGAACTTTCTTCATACTATAACTCATAGAAGGCACCTCCTCCAGGAAGGCTTTTCTGACCTGCAGAGTTGAATTAAGTGTCTTTCCTCTGCTCACTGAGACCCACCACTCAGGAATCTATCACTATACATAGGATACTGAGTTACTGAAAAAATACTCCTTGTGTCTTCACCTATATATTCTCTTTGGCATGGTGCTAGTTTATCTTGTCAACAAATGACAAAGCTGAACTAAGCTGGCACACTTATGAAGATTGATTATGACTGATAATTCCTTTTTAGTATTAATCACACTGATCTGTTATTTAACAGGTGCCCACTATGTGCTAAACACTACTCTAGGCTCCTTAAATACATTATTGCTTCACAACAGTTCTGTGAAGTAAGAATTATTATCCCCATTTTATTGAAGAGGAAACTGAGGCTTGTAGAGATCACAAAACTTGTCCCTGTTTACAGATCCCATAGGTAACAGAAGCAGAATTTAACTTACCTGTCCGATCCAAAGCCTAGTCTTTTTCACTTGAGCACACCTCTTCTCCACTGTCATTATTATGCTGATCGACCTCCCTAAAAATGCACACTATGCATATATTAATATTTTTAGCATTTTTATATATTTTACTACTTTACCCTGGAAGGAAATGTTTCTTAATTTCCTTTTCCATCTGCATGTCAGGTTATTGCTTATATAAACTAAGAGCTAACCTGACTGATTTAAAACAAGAATCTCCATCCTAAAAGAGCCCAAATTAAAATGCAAGATCTAACTTATAGCTCATTTCACAGATGAAAAATGGAATCACAAAGACACAAAATGATTGCTGGAGTCAAACAGGGTACTGGTTAAATGGACCTCAACTTTCCTGCCTCCCAGTGAGGCAACATGTGTTTGGAAAGAATATGGACTGTGTAGCTCAATACTGCAAGATTTAAATACTGACTACCACTAGAATGGGTGACCTCAGGCATGTTTTCTAACTTCTCTGGGACTGTTCATAATGATACCTACCTTGTAGAGGTGCTTGTGAGTACTGGAGATGAATGATGGAAAGTACCTAATACAGTGCAAGGCACAGAATAAGCACTCATTAAATGCTAGTTCTCTCTGTCTGTCTGTCTGTCTGTCTCTGTCTCTCTCTGTCTCTCTGTCTCTCTCTCTCACACTCTTTCTCTCTCTCTCTCTCTCTCTCTCAGGCTAGCCTTTTCCTGGAGCACATATTGCTTTACATAGGGTGATGGTCTTCTCCCCTTTCTGACACCCACATAAATCTCTCACTGTAAAAATCTACAGCTAGGTGTATATGAAGCAGAGTCCATTCTAAAGGCTTTTTAATTTAAAGGAAGAAAAGTTTGTGCTGAGCCAATATTTCTACTATTCAGCCATTAAATATTAATCGATGTCAATGTATTTGAGGGAGCCTTTAGCTGTGACAGGTGAGCTGAAAGTAGAAATTCTGATTTAACGAGGCCTCCCAGCCACTTTGGCAAAATGTCAGGGTGCAGGGTGTGGTGGAGAATAATTAACTAATAAACAACCTTCGGAAAAAGATCAGGAACTACAAAGTTGGGTAGAAAGACAAGGCTCCTGTTATTTTTTTTTCCAGAACATTTTTCTTTTCGGGATTTTTCAGTCCTTTCTGAATTGACCCTGATTCTGCACCCCCGAAGTCGGAATGCCCTTAACTGTTTTGTTTAGACTGGGCTATGAAATGATTAGGCTGTTGAAATGATGAATCAGGGAGCACTGAAGGATTTTTCACAGTCTCTCTGAACAATGCCCCATATCACACTTACACTGACAGGCTGTATTTTTATATTTGACATGTGAGAGGAACATGGAAAATAACACACTGACAGCACCTTAGATACCAGTCATACATCTTCCTAACACAGATTGATGGGTGGAAAAGAATATTATTTAGTGAGCCCTTCTTAAGCTCTCCAAGGAAAATGTATAGATCCACCATGGATTGACTTGAAACTCATTATTAACATTCCTTACAAGCAAGAAACAGAAAAGCAACCACCATCCATTTCTGCACTAGCAAGCAGATCAGAAGAATTAGCAGAAACCAACCCAGCACCTGTAAGTTTTCATTGATGGGATGTTGTATGCTCTGCCCAAGCCTAGGAATCAGATAGGTGAAATTTCTCCATCGAGGCACGTTGGTCTTTCTCAATTTCAAACCCAAGCTGAAAGATAAGCTGCTAGGAAAATTGAAGCCACAGCTATAGCTGCTCAGGGAATCAAGCTGAAACAGAAAAAAAAAAAAAAAAAGATGGAATGGTCAAGGCTAATAATATGACTATGGGGAAACTCAGAAAGAAGAACCACGTGGGACTATGGCTGCCACATACTAAAGGACATAAGCATAGGAGAAGAAAAAGGGAAAAAATAAGTTCCCCTATTGTGGACACTGTAATGTGCCAGGAACTCTCCCTCTAGGAAGGCAGGATATATTCCTGCAGTTGCTGGAAATGTTGCTGGTGACAGCTCTCAGCCCTTCTCAGAAAATGCCTCTGCTGAAGAGAGCCATCTCACTGAACAATATGCTGCCTCATGGAGCAGCCCACAGCCAGTGACCAGTCATTATGGAAGTATAAGGGCCTGGCCCCAAAAGCCCAAAGGAACAGCTGTAGAGGGTCATCAAAGCTTCAGAGCCCTGTGAGTTAGCTTGGACCTGCATTTAAACTACATCACAGCCTACCTTCATCCTATGCCCAATCCAGTCCTTCTTCCTACCTTTTTCTTATTCAAGTGTCAATCTCGTGAGCATTTCATAATACATTCCTTGTTTGCTAATCTCCACACCTCAGTCTATTTCCAGGAATACCCAAACTCCTATACTCCCTTTATTTCCAACTCCCCTAATGGACTGTGGAACTTAAATATGTCAATGAATAAAATCCTACGATGCTATCAGAAATGTGTATGTATAGTCATCCAAATTATTTTGAAACCCAAGTCACAGTCAAGATGGAAAATGAAAACAGAAAAAGATGAGCACCATCTTTTTCTTGTGGAAGGACACACCACTGTTTGTTTCAAGTTCTCTCCTTGATGCACCACAGGGGTTTTGCTTGTGTGTTGTTTTGTGTTTGTTTCTCTGTTTTCCCATGAAATGCCTAAAATGGGACAAAGGCAGGTGAAGAAAACACACAGGAATTCTAATACCAACGCAGAAAGAGGTGAGAGAAATCTTTTTCCTGTTGTAGATGATGCAAAAGGACCAAGGACCATGCATCCAGATCACTGGGTCTCAGGATTGCGGAGCCGAAGGCACTCCTGGTTCGAATGGCAAGCAGTGGGATGTGGAGACTTCCAACTAGCAGTTTATTGACTGTGGAGTGGAGGCCTGAGGGACGTGAGAAATTTAGGATCTGATAGGAAGTTTTCAGCATTTGGCTCTGAGAAGGCCAAGCCATTTTTGCTGCCCTCTGGCCTCATCTGCTTTCTCTAGATTTTCCCTTCCCTTCTCTATCCTCTTTTTGCCTCCTCTGTTTCTGCTGTCTCCTCTTTGGCTCTCATCCCCGTTCCCTTCCCCTCCCACTTTACTGGGCAATTTTATTGACTGGAGCTTCAGTAGTTATTGCATCACACTGATTGCTTTTTCAGCAGTAAAGCACTGAGTTGGAAGAGGCAAAGAAGGACTTTTCATCTCCGAGTGCAAATGCGATTCAAATATGGTGAACTAATTTATTCTGTAAACTTAATTAATACCAATTAAAAAAGGAGAGAGCTCTGAAGGGAGCAGTAAGTCCCTTGATAGGACCTGGGTGAGTTGCATTCTGTCAGGACACTTCAAAACTGAACATTTGATTTGGCCTCATGATAGTCAAAAGGCTCAGTTTGGTTTTATAGGCTACTAGAATGCTTTTAAGTATTTAATGGTTTATTCCAATTGGGGAAAGTTTTGTTAGGTTTCCTCTAAAGTTTCCCACAGGAAAGCCTTGGCTTTTTTATTTGTGACTGGAATATTTTGTGGCTTTGGAAATTACCACAAAAAATAAAAAATGCCACTTTTGAAGTTTTCCAGACACAGACAAGTATATTTTCAATATCTTACATCATATCCCTGGTCTTGAAGTAATTTTTTTTTTCTGACAGAATGAGTAAACAAGGTCAGAGTGGAATTTGCAGGAACAGTGACTTCACACTGACATTCCCCATGACACTTCAAGCTTCTTGACTGTGGAACTAAGTCTTGGTCACTTTTGCAATCCCTTTCACCAAACAGAGAAATATAGTAAACACCAGTGGATGGATGGATGGATGGATGGATGGATGGATGGATGGATGGATAAATCAATCCATGAATTTCTGAGGGTTGGGATATATTTTTTTCTGCTGGAATTAGAACTAGAGGAGAACTTGGAGCTGCTCCACCAGCCCCAGTAGAGAGCAGAGCAAGTCTGTGAAGCAAGGAATCCCAATGAAATCTTGTACCCAGCATGAAGCTTTGCCACAGTGGGTGCTCGATAAACACTGTTACATTGAACTGCCTTCCCATTTTGATTAAAATGCACTTCAAGGGCACTGCAGGGGGAGTGCCAGTGGTGATTATTTTTAATTATAAAATTTTTATTTTTTATATTTTATTATAAAAATTCCCAACATAGAAAAGTGTGAATAATTTTATGTGGGATACCCCTATACCTGTGACCTAGATTCCACCATTAACACTTCACTTGATTTTATCACACAACTCTCTAACTCTCCATCTATATATTCATCTAATGACTCATATTATTTTTATGCAGTTCAAATTAAATTGTGAACACTGGTACTCTTCTCCAAAAATACTCATCATACATATCTTCAGTGTTCAATATTTAAATCTTTTCCTTTGATGTAAAAGTAATCATTCATTAAATTTCAACAAATGCAAATCCATGTGAAATTCAACTCCCTATCAAGATACAGAACACTACCACCTCCCCAGAAATTTTAGTAGTAGAGATTTGAGAGCAATTGAATTAATTTCTTTACCTCTTTACCCAGAAAGAGACTGGTCTGGGGACAACTTAAAGAGTTTGAAATCTCTCAAACTGCTTCAGATCTCAAGCCATTACAGAGTTGCTTTCCTCTATTTGTTTTAGCAAAATCCACGCTCCAAATGCACAGTTGATGGCAAGGGACAGCTTTATGTAGATGTACAACATTAGCTAAATACCCAATAAGTTGGCAAACAGGCAGGAGAGAATAAAGCAAAGTTAGAATCCTGATTTTTTTTGTAGGTATTTAAAAAATAATATAAACAACTAATTTTTGTCAGAATAACAGGTATGCTTTGGGTATTAATAATGTACGTATGTTTTCTTTATACTGGATGTTCTTGGGACATCACCTATATCTGGGAAAAAACCAACCAAGGAATCCTCTGTGAAGCTGTGCATGTTGCCAAGACAAATCCAGTGCCAAGCTAAATCCCTACCACATGGTACATATGAGCTGAATCTCTTCCAAATGCAGGGCTCCTTCTTAAGTAGCTGTGTTGACTAATTACTTTCATCAGGATAATTGCACCTAAGAAAAGGGTACAATTATTTCTACTGAGTGGAATATTGACATCGTTTAATGAAGAAATGTGGTGACAAACCATGTATTTAGAGAGAAAATAAAGCAGTTACCAACAATCTGTTTCCAAGAAAGAATTTTTAAGCATGTCTAGTATACTCTTAAGTATTCAGAATGAAGCTAATTGGCATTTCCACAGCACACAAGACTCAACTCTATCTAAGGCAGTGCATGCCAATAAATTGCCATCAACCAGGCACTAATGAGTCCTATGACATGGTTGAGGAGCAGAGCAGCCACTAAATTTGGCTCAGCTTGGTGCCCACCCACACCACCACATTTCAAAAGGATATTTCTAGTCACTGTTCCACACGAACAGGAAACCCACACCATCCTTTTTTGTGGGAGTGGCAAATTTTATAAAATTCCCATTCAGAAGGATTATTGTCTAATTATTGACTGGGTCCTAGAATAGCCACTGATGAATAAGGACCCTAAAGTTCATTTCTTCATTTATTCATTCCACACATATCGATCAATCAACTATTGTATGAAAGGCACTGTGCTAATTGCTGTATTGTAATCCAAAAGAAATCAGAAAAGGAATCTACTATCAAAAGCTTATAATCCCAAAAGGACCATTCAATCATTTATTCAAGCCTCTATTGGGAACTGTGGTAGTTTCTGTGACCTCCTGCTCAAATAGACCTTCAAAACTGATGCACCAATTTCCCCAGCTGCCAGGAGTAGAAACTGTTGATAGTTCACAGCTGATTCAGTCCTCTCCAGGAAAAGGTCTAGGCAAAAGAATATACCTCCCCTTTCCTGGAGGCATCTGAATCCAGTGGCTGGTAGT
This sequence comes from Tonatia bakeri, assembly GCA_004024845.1. Lineage (NCBI taxonomy): Eukaryota > Metazoa > Chordata > Mammalia > Chiroptera > Phyllostomidae > Tonatia > Tonatia bakeri. The sequence goes on from PVIA01004001.1 coordinate 134,273, forward strand.
GCTGGAGTATAAAGGCTCTGGACTTAATAAAGGCACTGTGAATAGTATCAAAGCTCCAAACCTTCACTAGGATCAACTGAAGCCTCTTTTGTAACCGTCGCAATTCACCTTTTCCTCCTGCCCAATCCTGCGACTGTCACTCATCACAGGTGATGTTACCAAAGGCACTCCTCAACAAAGCTCCTTCATGCAAATCTCAAAGTTTGTCACCCAAGGAAGCCAAGCTGGGATAGTTCCTGTCAAAAACGATTCTGGGGTGACAACTATAAAATAGGATTTAGAAGCTTAATCACCTAGTTCTAAAATGAAGATCTCATCATTGTATGTAGTTGTTGTGGTACAATTGTTAAAAATTCCACTAATAGAGAGCTGGGATGAAAAAGTAAGCCTAAGAGTGAAATGTCACCACCATAAGGCAATGTGAGAACCTAAGAGCTTCCTTTGTAATAAAAAAAAAAAAAAAAGACTTTCATCTCCTGCAACCAGAGTGCAGAAACAGCAGAGACTCAGACATGGCAGGGCTATAGGGAAGGCGAATCCTCAATGCCAGCATGTCTCATACAGTAAGCTCAGGGATCTGATGGGGAAGGAGAAGTACCTGGAGACACAAGATGGGAACGTGCTGGCTACTGCTCTAGAAAGTCTTAAATCTTTAGATTCCTCAGATTCTAAAGTTCAGTTGCTGAACTTAATTGGAAGAAAACAAGGTGAATGCAATTATAATGAATAGTAAGGTCAAAGTGGTAGTCAAGGAAGCTGACCTGCAAAGAGCTGTGAAGATGGTTAATAGAATATGATATTGCAAACATCAAGACAAGTGGCCAGTCTTTGAGAGTATTGCTTCAGATTCACAATGAAGGGAAATCAGGAATGAATGAGCCAGAGTTTTGGGAAGGATATCCCAATCAATAAAAATTCACAATCTCTTGCCCAAAGTTTAGGCCTGAGACATTCTCAGATGTGGAATATGTTGACTGATGGAAAGTTCAAGTTTCCAGGGAAAACATCCTATGACACCATAACGAAGTTAATTAGTAATGATTCCTCCAGTTCTTCCATAAGGGACCTCTGTTCATTTACTCAAATGACAGTACACCAGAGGAAGCGAAATGGCAAAAAATTTCAAGAACTGTTAGATACAGAGTCCAAACTAACACTGACACCTGGTGACCCACAGCATCATCATGGACCTCTGTTATGTTGGGGCTGCTTGGGTGCCATGTAACGAATGGAGTTGACCTTGGGAAGGATATCCCACGTGCTATGTGGGCATGTGGCCAGACTCATCATTTCTGTCCCTGAATTTAAAATTGGTGTGAAAATACATACTTTGTAGTTGTCACAACCTATACACAACTTCTTTAGTCTGTACTATTGCAGTGGGAAAAGCCAAGTGGAAGACTAAGAAACTGTCTTGCCCTCCCCAACTAAGAAGTATGCTGGGACATCCCCTTCAAAGTAAATGACGAATTATAGCATGTCATGATCCCACCTTTCTGAAGGAAGCACAATGCTTGGCAGTCCTTTTCAGGTCTGGGTATAGCGTATTCCATGCTGAGGAATACTCTTCCACTCCTTTACTAAGAAACATGAAAGACTTCCAGCTTTGAACATGCCCAGAACAATAAAAAGGTCCAAAGTACAGTTCAGGCAGCTCTTCAACTTGAGACATCAGACCTAGCAGATCCTATGCTATTAGAAGTATCTGTGCTGAGAATAGATACTGTGTATAGTTTATGGTAAGCTCTAATAGAAGAATATTAATATAGACCCCTAGATCTGTATTTATGGTCAGGCTCACCCCATCTACTACACAGATTTCTAGATGGTTTAAAATAGGTTTTCACAAGCTACTGAGCCCTAGTCGAGATGAAGCACTGGACCATGGAACATCAAGTATCCATGTGGCCAGAGCTGCCCATCAGAAACTGGGCTGCCAGACCCACCAAGTCATAAGTTTCGGAAGGCTCAGCAGCAACACATGGTGAGGTAGAAGTGGCACAGCTGTCATCACACACAAGTAAGTCCAGAGTGCACCAGTGAGCTATGTGGGCATGTGGCCAGACTCCCATGCTACCCTCCACTGCTGCATGTGGCCACGTCCCTCAGTTTACACACTTGATTCCATGGTGGAGGCGGGAGAGGATGGCGGATGGCACATGACTTGATAATAAAGAAGGAAAAAGGCCTAATGGTTTCTATTCTGATGACAAATATCAAGCTGCCCTGTCCCACCTCCTGTCCTAATTGATGGTCTAGGAAAATGATTATCTTGGTACTATGTTGGCACCTGAAGTTTAAACCAAGTTGCTATCAGATTGAAGAATTAGTCTCAAATTTCCTTTCCTTTCATGCATTTAACAGTTACTATGGAACTGCTACTTTGTGTTGTCTGGGTCTTGGGAATACAGCAATAAACAAAACAGACTAAACAGATTTCCTTTAAGAAGCCTACATTTCAGTGGGGAGTGTATAAAACAAAAACACAACAAAGATATAGCATATAAAGAGGTGATAAGTGCTACAGACAAAAATAAAGAAGGAAGAGGATTGGAGGAACCACACAGGTAGACAGAAGTCCATTTTAAATAAGGTAGTTCGAAAAGACCTAAATGAGAAGTTAACTTTTGAACAAAGTATTGAAGCACATGTCTGTGATACTAATATTCTAGATAGAATAAACAGCAGATGCGAAGGCCCTGAGGCAGCGGGCATGCCTGCAATGTTCAAAGAATAGGAAAAAGGGCCAGTAGAATTGCAATATAGTGATGTACAAAAATTGTTGTAAGTGAGCTCAGAAAGATAATGGACTACTAGGCCTTTATGCTTAGAAGCCAATGTAAAATCTTAGAATATTGTTCTTAGTAAAATGGAGAGCCATTGGAAGATGTTGAGCAGAGGATGGACATGATCTTACTGATATGTGAAAATAGTCGATTTAGTCGCTGAAGATAAGACTCTTGGTGGGATAGTCTTATTCTAAGAATGCAAGCCTGAAAGCTATTACCATAACCCAGGGAGGAGGTGGTGGTGGTTTATGCCAACATAACAATAATGGGAGTGATGAGGTCAGATGAATTTTGTTACTTAAGGACATAAATAATTTTCAGGCAGATTAAATATGAGGGGAGAGAAACAAATGAGTGAAAAATGGTTGTAAAGGTTTTTAGCCTAAACCAAAATGGAGAAAACTGAGGGGGTAGTGGCTTTGAGCGAGAAGCTGAGGAATCCAGTTTTGCACACCACAATACCGAGATGCCCATTAGACACCCAAGTGCAGTTGTTGAGAAGTGTGGAGTTCAGAGCTGAGGTATATATTTGAAGATCATTAGCAGGTAGATAATATGTACAGCTCTGCAGCCCATGGGATCACCAAGAGTACAGGCAAGTGGCAAAACAAATGAGCACAAGCAATGAGTCTTAGGTGCACTCTACCATTAGTCAGGGCAGGGTGGATTGCAGGAGGAACCTTCAGAAGAACCTGAAAAGGAGCAGCCAGTAAGTTAGGAAAACCAGCAGTGTGTGGTGTCCTGGAAGCCAAAGTATTTTTGGTGATGGGATGATCACCTCTGGATGGGATGATGAAATGGCTTTGATAAATCAAGATGGAGATTGAGAACTGATCTTGGGATTTCCCAATGTGAAGGGCACTGTTGACCTTGATCAAAGAAGTATCTATATCATTCTTCATCAACACTCAGATCAAAAACCCATACACATGTTTCTCTCTCTCTCTCTCTGCCCCCCTCCCCCCACACACACTTCAATTAGTTCCAACACAGGAATCTATTTTTTACATGGGCAGCCATATACTTTTTAACCCTTTCTCTTCTTTATTGTTTTCTTTATATTGCTTCCAATTTCTATTTCCCTATCCACATTTCTCTTCTCCTTCCATTCCACCCTTTGCATCTCTCTAAAAATAAATATAGAAAAAAGAATGGTTCAAAATCTTCTAAAAATATTCTAAAAGAATGTTGCCAAAGTAACGACTACTACTAACCGCTAAATTCCTTACAATTGCTCAAAAGTTTCCTTCAAAATACTAACAATATTCACCATTTACTTCTTTGTTTATCCACAGGAAACAGCTTTCAGGATAAGATATATAACATGAAATTTTCTTTGTTCTGTAGTCTAGTCAGTGACTGTAAATTATATTCGCCATCACATTTTCATTTGAAAAGCATTACATGTTAAATAGCATCAGTGATCTTGCCTGGATTTCTTGGGAATAAGAACCATGTCCTTTGTTCCATATACACTCCTTCCCACATGCCTTGCCAAGTAATAAAGGTATTCAAATAATATTTATAAAATTGAATTAATATTTTTACAGTGAATCAATGGGTCTAATTCCAGAAAATTTACCCACATCTGGATTTTATAACACAATCTATGTGAAAGACAGATAGATATGCTTTATATACCAAAGCATGCCTCTTCACGTTTCTCTCCTAAGGTGGTAAGGGGACAACAGTACATAATGTCTCCAAATGAGGGGTTACAAAATCAAATGGAAAAGTACATGAGTGGGCCAGGTGAGAACTAGGGAAAAATCCCACATGTCCACACTAAAAGGGGAGTTGCCACCCAACTCCTAATAATTGTAGCCATGCAAGAACATGAGCCTAGTGTTGTTAGTTGTCTTTCTATTTTTTATCATTTTTCATTGTTATTCTATTACAGTCGTCCCAGTTTTTCCCCCTTTGCCCTCCTCTGCACATCCCACCTCCCACTCCCACAGTTAATTTCCACACTGTTGTCCATGTCCATGCGTCATTCATACATGTTCTTTGTCTAGTTTATTCCCCTTCTTTCCACCATTATCCTCACCTCCTCTCTGGTCCCTGTCAGTCTGTTGCATGTTTCCATACCTGTGGCCCTATTTTGTCTATTTGTTTATTTTGTACATTAGATTCCTCTTATGGGTGAGATCATATGGTATTTCTCTTTCACCAACTGGCTTATTTCACTTAGCATAGATCTTTCTAGTACTTAAGAGAGATGAGAAATTCAAGTGATATCTCATTTTTAAAACATTGGTAACCGCCCTGGCTGGCGTAGCTCAGTGGATTGAGCGTGGGCTGCGAACCAGGCATCGCAGGTTCGATTCCCAGTCAGGGCATCAGGGCACATGCCTAGGTTGCAGGCCATGTCCCCCAGCAACCGCACATTGATGTTTCTCTCTCTCTCTCTCCCTCTCCCTTCCCTCTCTAAGAATAAATAAATAAAATCTTAAAAAAAAAAACATTGGTAACCAATCCAATCTTCATAAATGGGAGTGAAGAGGGGTCAAAGCAACAGAAATGTCCCTCGATGGCTGGTCTACAGATTTGCCACCTCTGCTCTAAATAGGCATGAAGACCTTGGAGGACAGGAGCTAGTGTTACAATACAGCTTGCTACCTGTCACCTGTCTAAATGGGTACACTGACCCTAGGTCATTTCACAGATGGTGGGGAGAAAGAATTACTACCGTCCTTCTATAAGATTTAGATTAAAGATGCTACAAGAAGTTCCATAAATTACACCATTCAGTGGGAGCTACACCCCCTATCTGTATATCTACAGATACCAAATACTTCCCTTAATGAGATAACCATTCAGACTGTCTGAGATGTCCCCAGTAAGTGATCTACATACATGGACATGTTCTATTGCCTCATAAATACTCAGTATTATGGAGCTGTTCTATTTTTACTTTTCTCATGAATTATTCATGAAGCGTTGTAGACCGTCTGTGTAATTTCACTAACCTTTCTTCATTTCTCCCAAAGCAATGGGCTTCTTTTGGTGTACCTGCATCTCCTGGAAACTGTTCCCTTCCTGTTCCATTTCACTTAGTGAGTATCACCCCAGATGAATAACTGGCTGGCACCCTTCAAATGCCAGCGTGTGTTTGTCCATGCATGTGCAAACACACACGTACATGTTCCCTCACTATCACTGTGAGACTGGAAACTGGCTTTAAAACTTGCCCCCAAAACTGGGGTCATAACCTCTAATGTAATTATTTATCTTTTTCATAAATAAGAAAAACACTATTTTTAAAGCTTCCTAGTGCATGTATTGGCCTGGGCCTGAAGAAAACAATTAGAACATACTGTTAAAGCATTTTGTCCCATTTCAAGCAGAATGTGGTTCTGGGTTTGGGCAGAGCCTACGTACAGCAGCGTTCGGGGCTATCCTATGATATATTGCCAAGTGACAGGTCTCTTACTTCCCACTGTTCCTAGGAATTAGGTAGTATTCAGACACATCTCACTCTCTCTGCTCTAGCACTTTCCTCTCAAGGATCCTAACAACCTTTTTCCTAAACTAATCCTAATCCTGAGGCAGAGGGCATGCCATTCTTCACTATTGTTTTTCTTTTCTTATTTATTTATTTTATTTTTTTTTTCCAATTTTATTTTAATGATTGTTTAAGTACAGTTTTCTCCCCTTTACTCCCAATCAATTACTATTGTTTTACAAACACGTGCAAGCGAGCAAGCCTGGGTGAAGAAAGCTCAGGGGCTCCTTCGGCCTCTGAAGGTGACAAGCAGCTCTCCAGTTCTCAGTGGCCTTTCGCGCACCCTTAACCTCCCTCTGACTGGAGGATGCTTTTGTAGATTTTCAGCGTGTCATCACATATGTGATCTTATCCAATGTTTCTGGTTGCCCATAAATTTTAGGAATAAAAATTGGATTGATTACCTCCCTTTAACAGGTGAAAAAAAAAAAAAACAGAAGACCAGGTTCAATGGTGGGGGGAGAGGGACCGGAAGCAGTTCTCCTGAGTCATCCCCCAGATTTCCTTCACTGCTCACAGCAACCTCTCCCAGACAAACCCAGCCTCAGACAGCCAGTGTATTCTAGCTTGAAGGCTTGTACTTTTGTCTGCCATGAAGGAACTTATCTTCTCACCATTCAGCATCAACTCAGATGTTGTCTGTCAAAGAGGTCTTTGCTGCCCCCACTTCTCTGCCAGTCAGTCAATCGCTTCACACTTTCCCCCTTTGACAGCACTGAAATGGTCTTTTTTATTTAGCTTTTTAGATGTTTGTTCTCTCTCTTTCCTACTAGAAGGTACACTCCACAAAAGCCAAGAGGATGTCTCTCTTGTTCATTCCTGAGTCTCCAGATTTTAAATAGCACATGGTATATTGAACATTTTCAACAAACATTTATTCAGTAAATGACTTCCCAATAATTCAATTTATAGTACACAATTAATCAAGAAAAAAGTCATATGTGGGAAAGCTCTTAAGTGAAAAATCAGAAGACTGGGGTTCTAGCAAAACTTTCCACTACCTAAAAGTGGCCATGGCCTAAAATATTGCTTCTTGGATGGTATTACATGGCTGAGACATTCCAGGTCAGCCACATCATTACTTGATGGCTCTCCCTGAACTCAAATTCCTACCAACCAGTTCTTTCCCTGAATTAAGTACATCACTATTTCCTCCCAGTGAAAATGTCTTCTAATGGTGCCCCCTCTTAACCATTGGTAAAAGAGAAAACAACTTTACCAAAACTATGGGCTCAAATATTCCATGCTTCAGTAGCCTATAGGGTAACGGGGTTCATTGATTCCTAAATCTGAGTCTTCATCCTAGTTGCTTTCAGGAAGTCTGATGTTTTTCCCAGGTCTCCTTGTCCACATATTGTTAGGAATCTTTAAAATTTTTTCATATGATTCTCATATCTGTCCTAATTAAGGTTTCCCATTGCAGCCAACCATCTGGCCTCACTCTACTGTTCTGTTCCTTCACAGATCTCCTCACACCATCTTGAAGTCATTTTCTGTCAGACTGTTCTGTTGCTCAGCGCTGAACCATTTTACCTCTACCTCGGTAACAGATCTTCGCTTCAGCTCCCCACGACTGTGCAGACAAGATGATGATGTCGCTCTTCACACGTGTTGATGACAGGAGAGAGCGGACAAGAATAGTAACATGAAGAACCTGCAGGCAGTGTGAATTATGGCTGCTCTCAGAGCTCACAGAAGTCTTCCTCTGGGACCCTCACTGATCTCTTCTCTTTACTATTTCCATACTTTTACTTACTTTGGGCTTGCTTTTCTCCTTCACACTCTTCTTCAAGTGGAATCTTAAATAATTGCTTTTAGACCTTTTTTTTTTCTTTTCTAATACAAGCTTTTAAAGCCACAAATTTCCCTCTAAGTAGTGCTTTAACTGCATCTTACCAATTTTGATATACTGTGTTTTTGTTCACTGAAACATGTTTCCTAATTTCTTTTGGAATTTTTTCCTTTATCTATAAGTTAATGAGAAATGTGTGGTTTAATTTCCAAGTATTTAGAGATTTCCCAGGTGTCTTTTTATTTGTTACTGGTTTTTTATTTAATTTCATATATAACCTCTAGTTTAGTTTCAGAATATTTTAAATTAGTTGGTTTATTTTATGGCCCAGAATAGAATCTACCTGGTTGAATGCTCAATGTGCACTTTCAAAGAAACAGCCTTCTCCTGTAATTGGGTAAGTGTTCCATATATTTTTATTAGGTCAAGATGCTGATAGCATTGTCTTCTAAATACCTATTGATGTTTCTGTCTACTTGTTCTAATAACAAGGGAGTTCTGAAATCTGCTATTATCGTGGATTTGTCAATTTGTCCTTATGATTATACCACTTCTTACTCCATGTATTTTATGTACCTTAGTTCTACACATTTAGGATTGAGTTTTCCTGATAAATTGACTTGTTTATTATTAAAAGTTCCTCTTTATCCCTTATAATGATTCTTGTCCTGAAGTTATCTTTGTCTTATATTAGTGTAGCCACTTCATACACCTTATATATACTTTTTGCATGTGATGTCTTTTTCTGTCATTTTACTTTTAACCTATCTCTTTCCATATAGTTAAAGTGAGGTTTTTAAAGACAGCATACATTTGAGTTTAACTTGTATCCAGTCTGACAAGCTCTGCTTCAAATGGGGCAAAATGTTTTACAAACTTTTATCATATTTCAGTTTCTTATGTACAGCTTCGCTCATCTTTCTTTATAGTAGATTCCTCCCTTCCTACACTTCCCACTCCAGGGTTCACACCAGCCCCTAATGCTGCCTACACCTTTCCCCCCAGAGATCCATGTAACTCCTGCTCCCAGTTCCTTTGTGCCTTTGCTCTAGTGCCACTTTCTTAGTGATCTATATGGTCTTGCAACACCCCTTTCACAACCTATCCACTACCCCATCCACTGCTTTCCTAAAGAAAATAAACTTTGTACTTTGGGAATTTACAAATATACACAAAATTAGAAAAAAAAACAGTATAAAAACTCTTCCTCGCATATTTATTATCCAAAAAGAATTATCAATATATTTGAAATCTTATTCTGTCTTACCCATAAATATTTTAGACTGTCTTTAATGATAAGCACTTTTATTTTTGGAAACACAGTCATCAAACCTAACAAATTAATGGTATCGTATGTTATCAGTCTATATTCTAATTTCTCACCAATCTCAGAGATACCTTGGTACAATTACAATGTTTGAACAAAGGACCAAACAAAATATACATATAGCTTTATACTTTTCATAGCAAATCATCATTCAAAATACTACATATTTCATTTATATGATCATTACCTTATGATTCTTAGAGTATACGAGAGGGTCCAGAGACATTAGAACATCAACTCCACAATATCAATGATCAATACCAATTATACTTCCTGTTTTACTTTTTTTAGTAGCTGTCCTTGGATTTGCAATATACATTTAAAAATAATACAAGTCCTCTCTCAAGTAGCACTATGCTACATTGTGGGGAACATAATTGCCTTAAACAGAATATGTATAATTCCTCCATTCCAGCCTCCATAATATTGCTGTCATTCATTTAATTTACCTATAAGCTATACACTTAATATATTGTTTCTATTATTATTTTGAAAAAACTGTTATCTTTTACTTAAGTCACAAGAATAAGAAAAATACAAGATTTTAAAACTGCCTTTTAACCTAGTGATCCCAGTTCTGGGAATATATCCTAAGAGTTCCAAAACACCAGTCAGAAAAAATATATGCACCTCTTTGTTCACAGCAGCATTATTTACAATAGCCAAGTTTTGGAAACAGCCTAAGTGCCCGTCAGTAAATGAGTGGATAAAAAACGTTGTGGTACATTTACACAGTGGAATGCTATGTGGTCGCCAAAAAAGAAGAAACTCTTACCTTTTGTGACAGCATGAATGGACCTGGAGATTATTGTGTTAAGTGAAATAAGCCAATCAGAGAAAGACAAACATCATATGATCTCACTTATATGTGGAATCTAATGAACAAAATAAACAGATGAACAAAATAGAAACAGAGGCATGGATACATGGAGCAGATTGTCAGCTGCCAGAAGGGGTGGGGGGACAGGAGACTGGATGAAAGAAAGTGAAGGGATTGGCCAAAGGACATACATGTATAAGCCATAGACACAGACAACAGTGTGGTGATGGCCAGAGGGGAGGGGGGCAGGGGCCGTGCAGAGGTGGGCAAAGGAAGGGAAAATGGGGACATCAGTAATAGTGTCAACAATAAAAATAAAGCAAAAAATTGTTTACTTTCATTTTTCCTTCTCTAACACTCTTTCTTTATATAGATCCAAATTTCTGACATACAACATTTTTGTTGTTACTGAAGTATTTCTTTCAATAGTTCTAACAAGTCAAGTCTACTGACAATAAATTCCCTCAGTTTTTGTCTGCGAAAGTCTTTATTTCTCCTTCACTTTTGAAGAATAAGTTTACTATATAGAATATTCTTGTTTTATTTGCTTTTTCCTTATTTCACTCTACTTCCCTCACTTGCATGGTCCTTATGGGGAGCCTGATGAAATTCCTACCTTGCTCCTCTGCAAGCAAGCTGTTTTTTCCTCTGGATTCTTCCAAGATTATTTTCTTTGTATTTGATTTTCTGTAGTTTGAATATGATATGCCTAAGTTAATTGTTCATATTTAACCTTCTTGGTGTTCTCTGAGCTTCCTGGATCTACAGCTTGGTATTTGTCACTAATTTTGGAAACATCTCAATCATTATTACTTCAAATATTTCTTCTGGTTTTTTTTTTTTTTTCCCCTTTTTCCTTCTGGTATTCTCATTACACATATCTTAGATATTTTATTCTATCTGTTTTCATTCTTCTCTTTCCTTTGTATTTTAATTTTAGAGGTTCCTATTGTCATTTTTTCAACTCACTGATTTTCCCCCTAGATCACAGGTGGCAAACACAAGGCCTGCAGGCTGAATCTGGACCTCTGCCCTATTTTATCCAGCCCAGCACCTTGTTTGTACCTGGTGGCAGCACCAAGCTCTCACTTAACTGTTAAGGAGTAGTTACATTTATACAGTCCTAAAATTACATTCGGCCCTTTGAAGGCAACCATGAGGCTGATGTGGCCCCTGGTGAAAATGAGTTTGACACCCCTGCTCTAGATCATGTCTAGTCTATTGATGATTCCATTAAAGGCATTCTTTAATTCTACTACTGCGTCTTTGATTTCTATCATTTTGTTTTGATTCTTTCTGATGTCCTAACAATATTGACTTTCCATCTCTCTGCTTCCATTGCCCATATCTTGTTGTATATTGTCTACTTTTTTCCAACAGAACCCCTGGCATATTAACCACAGAGTTTAAAAATTCCCCATCTGTTAATTTCAACCCCTCTGCAGAATCTGAGTCTATGCTGATGCTTGCTTTGTCTTTTCAAATTGTGGGGTTTATTTTTTGTATTTTAGTATGCCTTGTAATTTTTTGCTGAAAGTTGGTTATGATGAACTGAGTAAAAGGAACAGAGGAAAACAGGCACCACTGATATCCTGGTAACATGGAGGGGGAGAGAGAGCATTCCACAATCCTATGCTTGGTCACAGCCCTTTAGGGAGCCTGTGCTTCTGTGCTTCTGTGGTGATTGACTTCCCACTCCCTGTCCTGTGGTTTGAAAGTACTTCCAGACATATAGTTGAGGCAACTGTAGAGCTTACTTCATTTGTTTGTCTTCTTTCAGAAATTATAGTCCTGTTGTGTCATAAAATGTCTGAAAACAATGTTTTTAAAAATTTTGTCCAGTTTTCTCAATGTTAACAATAGAAGGGTGTATATCTGGACTCTTTTACTCCCTCATGGGAAGGCAGCATTTCTCTCAGGAGTTATTGATACCCACTTAGTCCCATAGAAACTGGCCTTAATATCCGAGTGTCCTCACCCTTGACATTAACACAATAGCCAGTATCAACATATTTCCCAAAGTCTGAATTATTCATTCTGAAAAATACTACATGTAGTACTTCTATGACATAATCAACACAACTCCTTTCTGGGTCCCTCCAATAGTATCAACATAAAACAATGCCACCATACTTTCAATGTTCTGGGTCTTTCTCCTTGACCTCTGCCCCAATTATGGGATAAGAACTCATACACATCTTCTAGGTATGATCAATATTGGATGAATCAATCTAAATTTTAACATGTAAAACATATTTTTTCCTAAAGAAGACATAATATGGTAAGATGAAATGCTAGCTAAAACAGGATTTTTTTTACATTATTATAGAAAACTCTTCAGCTTTTGGATTGAAATCTTCTTAAATCTATTTTCAAATTTGCTATATCTTTGAAAAATTTCAAGGTTTTTCAAAGGATCTTTCAGTGCAAAGAGCATCTGCATAATGACTTTAGGTCTACAAATTATATAAAAGGAGTATCAGATAAAAGCCCGAAACTTTTAAGTTGCAATTCCTCCCAGGGTTTAATATTTCCACCAAAGTTTGAGAGATTCATAGGACTTATTCTAAGCCCTGGGTTAAATTACATTTTTCTCTCTCTCCCTCTAGCAGTCTTTATAAAAGGGAACATTTTCAAAGTTAGTAGCCTAAGAAGGAGTGTTCAGTTATGAGAGGAAGTCACATGAATGTTTCTCCCCATCTTTCAGGCTTTTTCTTTTGTTTCTGTGGTTTGGTTCAGAGGTGTATGTATCTGTGTGTGTATGTGTGTATATATCTATCTCCTGGATCTAATTATGTTGCCATAGAATCAAGGTTGGGAGTCAGCTGTAATATATGATATTGATAAATTCTTGGATCTCCCTTTCATATGCAGAATGATAGTGTTATAATGTTTGATAAACATATTTCTCTTTGCTTTTTATGGTGTTCCTAAATTAATTTTATGCAGCTTTATATTCATATACTCTCTGCATTTATGTATTCTAAGAACCACATGAAAAAGTCTATCGGGGAAGTGTGAGGTTAAGTGAGCTAATGATTGCAAATCACAGAAAGATGCTGGGCACACAGTAGGCACTCAGTAAATGTTAACTATTACTTTAGCTATGCATTGCTCCTTCAGTTTTTATACTTTGCCTATATATATGTGTCTCTCCATTTTGACTCCCCAACCAGATAATAAATCTATGTTTTAAACATCTTCAAAAACAAAACAAAAACTTGGAGTTAAACAGTTGATGTTGCATGTGCTCAGTGCTTAATAAGTATTTGTTGAGGAATGTTTAAATGCATATAAACCAGAGAAATGGTTAGGGAATGGGGAAAGAAAAAGAAGACAATATTTTCAAAGTGGCCTTCTATTTGACACATCAATAAAAATAATCCTATTTTTCACCAAACTGTCTGGAGAGACATTTTCATCTACACCTTTGTTCCAAAAGGACTTTTTTCTTTCTCAGTGTATTTATATATCAGCATTGAATGTCAGCAAGATTCTTCTCTTAATAACTTTAAAGGAGAGCTAAAAAGGGGTATCAGCCTCACAAAGAAAATGTACTCACCAGGAAGTCCTTGATAGAACACAACAGCTGTGCTAACAAGTGAAGGGATGAATTTTTCAAGAATAATTCTTAGTTCCAGTTTGGGAGTGCTTCTTTCAAAGATCACTGATGGGATAACTTTCCATTAGATTAAATATTGAATAATAGCTATACCTAGGAAACACAATGCAAGTAATACTTATCTTTCCTAAACTCCAAAAAGAGATGGTCAAAATTGAATTGCTCCAAACTGAAGAAGTTACAATACATCAGTCACAAGATCCATCAATTTTCTAGGCAATAGAAAAAATCCCATTTTCCCATTTGATTGTTGTGATACATTTATAAATGGAGCTGTGTGGACCACCATTTTTGAGAGGCATGAAATACTGAGTGTCATTGGCAAAGAGTTCACTTCCCCCTCCCAACAATGTTTTGTTGAGTCTCCTCTGTTCAACAAAAGCATGTAATTCACTGGCAAATAATTGCCTTACTTTTGGTGTACCATCCAAAGACTAGATTAATAATAATAACAAAAATAATAGCTGATGTGATTTGTATACTTCCAAATGAATCCTCAAAACCCCATGGGGTAAGATACTTTTATTATCTTTCTTTTGCACAAAACTGAAGCTTCAGGAAGTAAAACAACTTATTCATGGCCTAATTATAAGTGATGAAACAGCATGGATGTGTCTAAATTCATAGCCTGCCTCTCTCCTGGCTGCCTGGACCTTACTCCAAAGTAACAGTAGACTTAACTTACCATTCTCTTCTCTCTCATACCTGTAATCAGAACTTCCCTATGTTATGTCCTATTGCCAAAATTTTGATTGGTGCTATGGCCATGAAATAATTACAGCAAATTATCCCAGCTAAAATGTTAGCCAGTTAATTGTCACCTCTCCACCAAAAACATACTGTCTTATGTTCAGGTTAGATACACAATAGCCTTTCAATATTATCAAGGGGATTTCAGAAGCCAGGGCTAATCAGAGGGAGAAATATTTTAGTTTTGGAAGGCAGAGGAGCCTCCATCCATCATCTAACCAACACACATGAAAAGTACTTTTCGGAGAGGGAAGATGGAGGCTTGGGAGGAGGAGTCTTGATCCCCCTCTCCAGTGCTCAGGGGAGAATTTGGCCGATCTGAGGAGAAACAGAGTAGGAGACCACGGATATCGCAACATTTATGAAAATAGGGCATCAGAAGTTATCCAGATATTGAATGAACGGACGGTAGGATTCCAGAAGGGACCCATGCTGGGTGCGGAGGGCGCCCGGGAGAGCAGAGCCGGCTCTGTCCCCAGTCAGGGGCTGGAAAGCAGAAACGCAGGAGCTGTGCGCACCCATGGGGAACAGTGAGTACCCAGTCTGCCGGACCAGGAGAGGCCTTGTCGTGGGGGTGGAGTCTTTCCCGTGGGTGCCCGCACTGCCAAACAGGGGTGTGTGTGGTTTTGGGGAGGACTGAGACCCCACGGCCCAGCCGGGAACAGGGAAGGGCTTCCGGAGCTGAGACGATCTGGCGCGGGCGCGCGTTCTGCAGGTTTACTCACTCAAACGGAGAACCCAGAAAAAAGCTATTCCCGGGTTCTGGGGTCTGCAGCAGAGGCAAAGGGAAAGGCACGACCCTTCCCAAGCCCCGGAGGGCGCATCTCGAGACTGGAGGAGAGATGGCGCTTACCAAGAACCCGGGAGCCCACGAGGGGAAGTACGGGACCCCTCGCAGTCCCGGCCCAGGCACCGTGACCCCGGAAGAGAGGCGGGGTCTCCGCTGAGCGTAGAGCCAGTGGTGGCACAGCTGGGGGAGGGGCGCAACGCCTGGCCACCTCTGCAGCCTGCGTCCTGAAACCAGACGGAGACAGCAATCGTTTCTGAGAAAAGCTGGTGGCCAGCCCTGAGTCTGAGTTCTGTCTTAGAAAGGTGAAAGGCAGTCTCACCGCTCGCTCCTCAGCCTGCTTGAGCTGGCAGGAACAGAAACACTGATTTGGCCAGTCAGAAACCAACAAGAGTTTTTTTGTGTGTGTGTTTCTTTTTTGTTTGTTTGTGTTTTAAATTTGCTTTGGTTGTGGGTGTTTCTTTATTTTTTTCTTTCTCTTTCTCTCTCTCTCTGTGTTTTCTTCTTCTTTCTTTCTTTTTTCTTTCTATTTTTTTCTTTTCTTTTTTCCCCTTATCCTACTAATGTTTGTTTGATTGTATCTTGATTTGGTTTATTAAGCAACATTTTATTTAAAAAAAAAAACTCGCTATATTTTTATATCTCTCAATTCCTTATAATTCTTTTCCATCCATCTTAGTGTTATTACTTCTGCTCCAAATCTATCTCTCCTGTAATATATCTGCTGGTTGTTTTATTTTGGTTGTTGTTGTTGTTTGTTTTTGTTTTTGCATGCAAATTTATATTATCTTTTTCTCTCTTTTCTGACATTTTTTATTTCAATAGTATTTTCTTTTCTTTCTACATCATCTTCTTTGCTTAGCTGGTTATACTGTCGATTGATAGGTTCCCCCTATTATCACATTCACAATGTGTTGATAATTTACTGTCCCTCACTTGGGTCCCATTGGTACACCACTCAAGATTCTATGCTCCTTATTCTTGTTGTC